>JAHZMW010001024.1:0-14273 GCA_027743745.1 Alloscopus bannaensis | reverse complement strand
CTCCACCGTCACCATCAGTGTCATTGTCGTCTCCACCGTCACCATCAGTGTCAATGTCGTCTCGACCGTCAGCATCAGTGTCAATGTCGTCTCCACCGTCACCATCAAGTTCCTTGTCTTCAACGAACGTGTCCTCCAAGAACGTGTGTACTTTTTGTATTCCACCTGCAACTTTTCCGAATCCAAAAACGTGCAGAGATCATGAGAGGATACACCACGCGGAGGAAAGAGGATGTTGCGCTCCCCAAATGACGCGAGATCGACAACAGACCAGAGCACTTGTAAGTTGCAACTCATGCACTACATGTAATTTGTTCACATAATGAGAGAAACAGTCGACTTTTAATAATGATGCAAATTGCTACATTTGTTGCCAGTTTGACAGGTATTTACCGGTGATGCCAAATGGGATTACGACCCTCGAAACCCCTGTGGGTATTTATTTGCACAATGCCGAAGGTCAGATGATAGGCGCTTTCCACATTGTTGTGAGTGACAAGTCGGTGACCGCCGGTGAAAGTATAAAGCTTCGCAGTAGTAGCGTCAAGTTGTTCCCCTATTCGGGGTATGCACAAGGACACATCATCCCAGGATCATCGGCTCGAGACGACATAGCCATGTATGAATTGACCTATGCTGCTAGGAATTTTGAACCCCTCAATCCCAACATGAACGCATCCGTCGGTGGTAAAATTGAGGACTATGGCCAACGACTGGTGAATGAGTGGAAATGGGAGGTGTGCGTCTTCGTCCTACTGGATAAGCGTAATCCGTACGTAAATAACGATAACCGCATCGTAGATATTCATGCAATGATAGTATTGTTGCTTCATCATATTGACGTGCTTTACAGGTTAGGTACAATTACTGCAACCAACGGGATCACCTACACCATTTCCAGTCAATGGAGCTACTTATTTTTTATGAAGCGAGGTGAGGAACATTTTTACGAGGCCTTTACTTTCCCCAACGAGGAACCTACGATGTCCTACGGTGAGTACCGCACTACAATTGCTCAAATCCGTTCACTGTCGGACCTCGACTTCCAATTTGAGATGAGCGAAAGTATTTCTCAGCACTGGTATCGGGTCAAGAAGGAAAAGTACGAACGTGACAATCCATTTCTTTGCAGCCGCTCTGACTTGGGATGTTACAAACGTACGTATTCATGAATTGGTTTATGGCATACTTAATGTTCTCATGAGTAACCTCATTGCTCAGACGATAACGTAATAATTATTTTATATAGGATTCGCAAGCTCCGAGCAACTACGGGATCATGGACGCTGTCACAATCCTGTGAGGCAAAGAAAAAACGCCGAAGACTCTGCCAGACGCCGTGCAGCGACACGGACAAGTGTTATACCGGCCTCCCCCTCTGCAGACAACTCGTCATAATTATGTGTCACGAACGCCGTTTGTTCATGTGATGCAGTATGTGTATATGTATATAACCAATATTCCCTTACTTCCAGCCCTAACGATCTGTTTTCATCGTTGTAGTGCGTCACATGTTTAGACTGTGCCGCTAATTCGGATAGTGAACAATATTTTATAAGACAGTCCGTAATTTCAACTCTTGTTTATAACTACGTGCAGATATTCCTCCTTCCGTTCGTACACTCAATTGCGGTGTGTAATTATTGTTTGTAATTTGTGTTAAGACAGGTCATTCATAATCATTAATCATAATGAAGCCATACCACCAGCGAACGCTGTTGCGCCGACAATCGACAAGTCCCCGTCCTCTTCCGCTCGTACCTTCAAACATTAATTTTAAAGCGTAATGTATCTCTTAATCTCTCCCACACACACATCCACACTAATGATGTCCCAAGATCCTCGCTACCTCTGGGTTTTTTGTTTCCCTCATTTTATGTCATCAATAAAACAACTGCCTTGAACAAGCCCTGCTGTTTTTAAAGACTCATTTTTATGATCATGATCTTCATTAAAAGTTATCATCAACCTTCCCTCTCCCTCTCTCGCTTGTCTTGTCATCGCTTGTACATTATAATCGTTTTTTATTTTTAAAAAACTCCGCTCGCAAAAACCTTAGAATTAGACATTCCTTCTTTGAAATTTCTAAACTAAGTGCTTTTCAAACCTATCAGATATCGAAAAAAATTGTTAGCAAAAAAGGACATTTCATAGAGCACAACAAGAGTGAAAAACAAGATGGGAAAAATGTCGGGAAAATGAGTCTTCCTTTCTATTATTGTTATTACCATAAAATTACTATATCCCTCTCTTCCATGTTTCTTGGCTTTTATGCAACAAGGTGTATATCAAAAGTATTCAGGTAAAAATCCGAGGGAATCGTTATATAACCCTCTTCGGCTGATATAATGCCTCGTAATTACTTGTCATAAAAATGAGCATTGCACGACCAGCCGTAAACTGAAAGGAATACCACACTACACAACTCGAACAACAAAGAACCGTGTATTTTTTTGTCCACACTATGAGCACTGAATACATTTTTTCTTCATTGCCTCCATTTCGCAGAGGTTGACTATTATGTAGATGTGAAAAAAGTGGAGAGGAATGATGATACGAGAGACTGATCATGATCATCATGATTGAGGCATACAACGGAGCTGTTTACGAAGGAAATCTCTCTGCCTGTCTCGTCGCAGTAAAAGTTGTGCTCGGGAAGGATTTATGTTCACGTATGCTAAAAGCATGCATCATGAATGGCAGACATTATACCCGTACTACACACACCACGGTTTTCTTTTGTGGGAAAGGCGTGCTGTACTCCTTTACAACAGTACAAATCAAATGAAAAGCGACTTAATGACAGTAAATTGGATTTTTTGTCGAGGTGAATCACGACAATCACGGAGGAGTGAGAGGGACCTTTAGCCGACAGTGAGCGTAAGCTCCTGTTGTCGGTATTTTCTTTTCGATAAGACTGCGATATGGTGATGAGGTCATTTGGCTTACCCAGTAGAAGAGCCAAAAGGTGAAAGCAGCAAGAAAGGCTAGAAGAAGGGTGATGGCACGGAAGAAAAAGATTCTCGGCATGGTGGCAGGGGAGCCTCTCCAAAAGATTGCCCACACCGCTCCAAACAGGGCGACGAGTTTGACGGCGAGTGCGAGAAGAAAGGCGTGACACTCTGGGCCACACTCTCGGGTGTTGGTAACGGGGCGAGAGGAAGGAAACCCAATCCGATGACCGACGACCATCACGATCGGACTTGCGACAGCAATGACAACGATCCCAGCCCCTATCACAGAGCCGATGTAGCGCTGACACCAGCCCAGGTTGTCGGAGGACTCGTTCTCCGGAGGGATTGTCGCCCATTTTATGCTATTTACAGTGCCTCCGTTCCCGATAGGAGAGTTGGAGCGGTCTGACGTGTTTCCTGTGACAGCTGTGGCTGCGTCGCCCCAACCGTCGTCCTGAAATCAAGAAAACGGTTAATATTGCTGTTTTTCTAAGAGAGGAAGTGGTTAGAGAATCAATGTCACAATGTCCATTAATCAAGAAGGGAATATTGAGGATTATGTCGGATACGAAGAGCCGCAAAAAGTTGAGCTTGCATTCAATAAACGATTTATTCCCAGCAAGACGCTTTCATGTTGCTCACAAGTAATCCTCAACAGTCTTGCAGTAATCTTTTCCGGCTTTTTGGATGGAAACGGTCTGAAGGCCTTCTGAGCATTTTAAAGTTTTTTTGTGTATAAAATTTGTGAGTAAATGCTATTACATTGAGACCGTGTATATTTATAGGCACGTCGATCTCCGAGTTCCACGCTTCGTCATGCATCTTTAAGTCGTAATTGGACACGGTTTGTACAGAAGATTACTCTTTTGAGAGCAGTCACAACAGCACAACCCCATGTCGTGAACCTATGGAGGCGCAATGCATGCTGCTCATGACGCTTTCCTCATTGTCATATTATTGTATGTACATAATATATTGCACAGACCAAAGGGTTTTGTAGTTTATGAGGTAAATGTAGCATGGCATGACAATGTCTTGAATACAAATTCAAACGAAATACTGACAACAAGAAGGAGGAGGAATAAAAAATGTGTTTTTGGTTCTGTACCTGAGGGAGGATTTGCACTTCGATGACTTCGTGACCATCTCTGCCGGCAGGTTGTACGGAAGGAGCCCGATTGTTGTCCGGACTTTGAGCTGCAGATACGACGACGTGGTGGTCCATTATCTCGCTCCCATGTCCACTCTCGGGCGTCTCTAACAGCGGCTCCTCTCGACGAGAGTTCCGCCCCGATCTGTCACAACACCATTCGCCAAAATATTACTCACAAGTCAACTCGTAACATCACTTCCACACATCTCTCACCAAGAAAAGTTGCACTGGACACTTTAGAGAAATAGGGATTTGTAAAAGGTCATGTAAGGAATTTTGCATCAATGAATTCTGACGCCGGTAAAATACACAAGTATATTGCAAAATGTTATGCTACTAATTACTCAATCAACTGAAACTAAAGAACACTGAACCTTTATTACAGACATTCACACAGGTGCTCCTACTCTCAACAACGGAGAAAATTGGTAAATTACGCATACCAAAACACACAATCGCCTGCCAACATCATAACACTTTCCGCTAACGCTCCATTACGAAAATGAGGAAGCCCTATTATTTCAAATGCCATATGCCGGTAGTATTTCCCCTCAACTCCCAAAAAAATTCCTTCCAAACAAGACTCATTTGCACTCCTCACGAGACTGCTCTTCTCTCGTAGTCACAATCCAGGACACTTTTCTCATTTCTCAAAAATTCTCTGAATGATTACATGATTTGTGCTCTTTTGTCTTTGCACGATGCATACACACACCAACTAATGTTACAACTGCTCACAACACTCACCACAACCCAAAGTATTGTTGGGCAATGCAACGAGAGGCTCCGCACAAACACTGACAATAACGTCATCATCACAACCATCCATCTTCAGTCATCATCATTCAAAAAAAAAACATCTCAAATATATAATCTCTGTGCAACACGCAAACATAAACACCGAATCTCAAGAAGCCACGCAGAAGGGGCTGAAAATAATTGCGAAGAAGCCCTCTTTGCTGGCGAGGCTAGTTAAGTGTCTCTGCGTGAGTTTCAAGAGGAGACACAAACAATTATTCATTTCTCTCTTCACGAGGGAGACAAAAACAAAAAAAACGCCACAGTCACTTCCAGAAGGATCTCTGTATTTTTGTCAACGCACTCAAAAAATTTCTTCTAAGAAATTCCATTAAATACAATTCTCCATTCGCCACCATCACCAAAATTGTCATTGTCACTGTTTGGACTGATGGGTTCTCTCTACAGATTCACCATTTTAGAGCACAACGTTTCAGAAACTCTATTGTCTTGAGCCACATCTGAAGACAGACTGTGAAGAAGAGCAGAGCTCCACCAAAACCTAAACAGTATACGTAACAAATTTGAAGAATGTAAATGGTTTATACAGGCTGTCAAACCTATTAGCTTTTCCGTTACAGAATCGAAATTAGACCCGGACAAAGACAAAGACTCTATGTATAAAATTAACGGGTACAATATGATAAGAAAGGATAGACTTGATAAAGAAGGAGGAGGAACGGTCATCTACATAAGGGACGATGTAAAATACCAACTAATAGAATTTAGGCAAAATGCAGAAAATATAGAAATCAGTATACTAAAACTAAAGAAAGAAGGGATTAAACCAATAATTTTGGTAACAGTGTACCGGCCACCAAACTCTAACTTTAAATCCTTCATGGAAATGTTTGCTGATTTGTGTACACTCACTTCAGAGGGCAACTATGAAGTGATAATAGTAGGGGATTTTAATACAGATCTAATGAAAATTAATAGCCATAATAATGACAATTTTGAGTTATTTTTAAAGTGCAGGGAATATGGACTGTGGCAAATGTTAAGCTGTCCCACGCATAACAAGGGAGGTCTTCTGGACCATATATATGTTAACAAGAAAGAGTATTACAATATAAGTGGAAGCTTTAGTCACACCAGTTCGGATCATTTGTTGTGTTTTGTTATCAGAAAGAAACCAAAAGGAAAGTATGTCCCACGACTGATTACAACTCGAAACTGGAAGGATGTAGAATGGGAAAAAGTTAAATCCCAACTGAGTCTGTACAGAGAGGAAATTGAAAGAAGAATGGAGGAAAGCCCAATATATACAGCTAGAAATATAGATGTCCATTTCAATCTAGTAAATGACTATGCAATTTGCTTACTTAATACATATGCCCCTGAAACGAAAAGAATGGTAAAGGGCAAACATAGCCCCTGGTTCACCAAAGAAGTTCGAAATCTCATCAAATTGAGAAATGACCGACATAGGATAGCACGCAAAACAAATAGTATTTTGAATTGGAAACTATACCGCCAAGCCCGCAACAAAGCAAATGCGGCACTGACACGAAGTAAGAAGAGTTATTTTTTAAACTAAATTTGAGGAAAAAGTGAAATCAGAGGACATGTGGTCAATAATGAATCAGTTGACTTGCTTTAGGGTAAAAATGTATGAACCAATAAACCAACTGAGAGTAGGCAGCGAGGATATTTCAGATAGCAATCAAATCAACGACACACTTGCAAGTGCATTTGTTGTAGAAGCGGAGGTAAACGAAATCGATGAACAAAATAACATAGATTTCGAGATAGACAATTATTGCAAGAATTATGATTATTCAAATAGCTTAATCTATGACAGGGAGCCAATATATATAACTCAGGCAGAAGTAGCTCAATCGATAAAAGGGGTTAAGGCTAAAAAATCTCATAACCCATCGACTATTGTACCAGTTAAAATGATGAAGATGTGTGAGCCTGTATTTACCAACATTATTGCTTGGTTGTTTACTTTAATACTAACAAACTTTGCCGTACCTTTAGCGTTCAAAAAGGCAAATGTGATCTCCTATTTTCAAGGGAAAGGGTAGTAAAAATGTAGCAAGTAACTTCAGGCCTATATCATTGCTTACAGATTACTGCAAACTCTTTGAAAGGCTCTTAGCAGATAGGGTACAGCAACGAGTTGAGAATAAATTGACAGACAACCAGCATGCCTATAGAAAAAACAAATCGTGTCACACTGCACTAAAAGTTTTTACTAATCACATATTTGAATGTATTGACAAACCGAAAACGAAAGTTGGTGCAGTATTTATCGATTTCTCAAAAGCTTTTGACACAGTAGACTATAATGTAATGCTAAGAAAACTTATGACAGAATACAAACTAGAGCCATGGTATGTAAAAATTTTTAGAGCAAACTTAAAAAACAGGGTGTTTTCCGTTAATAGCTCAGAGACACTATATCAACTTCCTCGCGGAATTTGTCAAGGGTCGGCCTTGGGACCTTTGACCTTCAGTATCTATGTCAACAGTGTCAGCGAGGTCATCTCTATACCCTTTTTACTATATGCAGACGACATAGTTATATATACCAGTGGTAGTTCAATGCATGAGATTAAAACTAAGCTAGAAATTGAGATGAATAAAATACAACGCTGGTGTATAGATAATAAGATGAAAATCAATTATGACAAAACCAAATGTATGTTTTTTCACAAAGCTAACGATAATACGATAACGAACGAAAATGTACAAGGTTTAACTGTAAATGACAAACACATAGAACGTGTATTTAAGTATAAATATTTAGGTGTAATATTTGACCCTTGCCTAACCTTCAGATGGCATTACGAATATGTGCTAAATAAAGTAGGTCAAAAACTAAAATATTTACGAGGATTCAAGAGGTACTTGAACCACAGACTCCTTAAAATAGTTATAGATGCGCATGTCCATTCCGTAGTTGACTACGCCGTGGATATCTGGGCTGTGCAGACAGAGGCTATGCTCGCTAAATTACAAGATAAATTAGATAGGTTTATGGTTGAAGCTAAATATCCAACGCTAATGAGAAGGCGTCATAGTTTTTGCAAGGAAATAGCAGAAAAAACTAGAAATGAGTTTGAGTTTTTAACCGTACAACAACGAAGAGATTTCATAACACTGAAAGGGGCAATGAGCGACTACGTCAAGGGAAAATTGGATGTCTCAAATAGAGATACGACGAGAAAAACTCCCCTGCTGAAGTATCCAAAATTTTCTTCTGAAAGTTATAAAAGAAGTCTAAAATATCGAATGATTAAGTTGTGGAATAGTATTCCCAGAGACATGGAAATCAAAGGACAAGAATCCATAAAAAACTGGTTAAGGAGTAAGGAATAAGTGTAAAAGCTATTTATATCATTTATTATTATTATATAGTTACTAATTTAGTTAAGAAATAGCTAGTAAATGTCTCTAATATCATGCTGTCACCATTGGGAGAACAGTACTTATGTATTGAAATGGGAATGACAACTGAATAAAATTAAATACAAATACAAATACAAATACAGTCGAATTTTTTTATGGATTTTCCTAGCTACATGGAACATTGCCCCTGGAGTAAGAGTGTATTTGACACGCCAATTCGGGACGTTCAATAGCCTCCCATCGTATTTATTTGTGAAATCGCTGGAAGCGAAAAGTGAAACTGCGTATAATCGAGTGAAAATGTGTCCAGAAGGAGTTGTAATGGGCTCAGTGGAACATTGATCGGAGAAGAATTGCATGTGAACTTTTGTGAGAGTGTGGATAGCTTTGTGTAATAGAGAAAATTGGTGTGAGCTTCGAGTATTGTTCAAGCAACAAACCAATTTCCTGCCTTTGTAGTGTACTATTGGTTGCTTGAACCTTTGGTATTATCTAGGCCAAAAGCTGAGGTAAATATCCATTCTATAACCAGATGAGAAAATCGAGTTGGACTTGCATCGTCACGTAACGAATAGTCTGTGGCTTGGTGTCATAACTCAGAATTAATCAGTTGGCAAATCTGTTGAATGTGCAAATATTGCTGGAACACTTTCGTTGGTACGTAGTTCTGATGGTATTTTGAAATCCATATAGAAAAGTCCTTGTCATAAGTCAGAATCTATGCTGCTTTTAGCTCCTCGAGTCTTTCACAAGGTTCATTTTAATGGTTAACTGCGTGATGTGAAACATCTACAGAATACATCGGATGAACATTGGCACGTCTGAGCAAGGGCGTAAAACAATTGAAGTAAAATTCAAGGATAAACGGGATAGTGCTTTTCATGGTTTTCATATTTCACAGAATTGCTGAATTCAGTGGATAAATGAAACTACTTTGAAGGCATTAAGAAGGTTAAAAGCTTTCACGCAATGAATTAACGTACATTGGTGATAACCTCAAGAGTTCATAGGAAATTGCGAAAGATCGTCTTACGATAATGTTAGGTGCACATGAAAATCTCGTACTGCGTGTTAGGTTCTCTGGAGAGAACTTTATATAGTATCAAATTTTGTGAAACATTTATCGTGAGACGGGATTGCGTAAGCAAATGACGATCATGGTGGTAAAGAGCGTGTTTCTGTACGAATTGTATCAGCGTTCTAAACTGTCCGTGTGAAAAAGAGTAAACATGATCAAACATCTTAGAGGGAAACTAGTCAATCTATTGTGAGGAGTTGGAATAAAGAAAGTTTTACTACATGTATTCTTTTAAAAGTACACAAACAGAGCTTGCTTGCTAGCTCTTGGTAAAGATGACGAACTTGTTGCACTTTGNGTTGCACTTTGTTCCTTGACATCGTGATCGGTCAGCTTTGCGTGTATGACACAAAATATGTTGTCACCCAATACAGACACGGTATTGCTACAACTTTTAACAAAAAACAAACACGAAGGCGATAGCGATATAGAATAATACAGATGAAAGTACAAATGTCAAGTGGATCCCGTATTTCCCACACGGAGATGTTATTCAGACTCATTAACAAAAAATTGTTTGCTCTCGGACAAAGTGAGATATATAGTATGCATGCATACAAGCAACACGTATTTACGGGTAACGGAGTCAGTTGTTGTAATATACATAAATTCAGTTTTCCGGTGACTGACAAACTAATAACCGCAAAAACCATCTTCCAGTATTGTGGGGTATTTTTGTCCTCGTATTTGGCAGGTAGGGGTTCACATTTCTACCTGTTTATGAAAAAGTGATTCCTTATCATGTTTTAAGTGGACTATCTCATGGCTTGCTTTCATTTAGCATCATTCTGCGCCGTTTTCCAGGGTGCACGGTATATCGTGACGAATACCCAGCTATTCGTTTTTACGCAACTCCCGTTATCAGTTATCAAAGTAGAGTCGGAATGACACCGTGTTATAATCATCATTCTACCTCAACTTTAGACTTTACAGATATACCTATGCATATGTGAGTAGTATATGCAATAGTAGCTTGAAACATTTAAGCACAAACAACGCAGATTGTCGTAGATTCATATTTCAAGGTTTTTGGTAATAGTATCTGACTGGCGACATTCTACAATATTTTTAAATTACAAATTTAACGCTGACGCGAGTCAAGTAATACAAAGTACAACTTCTTCGAGTCTACTAGTTGTCGACTGCTAAATATAGTCACCCTTTGTAGTTTGAAATTACGGAAGGATGATATTTTTTGCTAAAAACTCGGCTCACTAGGAATTGCTATCTTTATAGCTTTTCAGTCCAACTTCTGCATTTCGGTAGACACGTGGACTATTCCAACTCCAAGCTCACAGACCTCACCATCGCATGGTTATGACGCGATTATTCCGCTGAGTGAATAAGGATAGGTCCACTGTTATACAAGCTCGCAAATCATCTATAGGATCATGAGTTTACTGCGTTTCGATCAGGCGACGACGGCTATGACAGACGACGTAATTCTTTGCGTTTTGTCGGCGCTTACCAAAGTGCAGTCGAACCAGACTCATGTCCAACTTAGGGTGCATTAATCTAACCGCTCTGGATGTCCGCGTGTTGTTGGACTGTGGATTAACATGAATGAACTCATATCGTTTACTCTAGTTGATAAATTTTTTGTGTGGATAAGAAGAGGGTAAAGCTAGTCTAAAGTACACAGTCCAACTAATTAGCTTAAGCATTGAGCATTAAGAATGTCCTAGTGCAATCAGAATTCTTTGCATACTACTCTCGCACAGTTGTAAAATGCAAGCGTATGTCAAAGGTAACATCATTTCGTATTGCACTCTCATCCGTTTAGGTTTCTTTCTACGTTGTACATTTTTTCATCCATGATGCATGAAATCTGGATCTCTTGAGTATCATGCACATTGAACCTTTGATACCTCCGTATCAATCCTTTTTATCCGTTATGTTTACGTAGGTCTACATACACACACCTTTCTCTTTGATACAAATATAATGAGGAGATGAACGCTTTAAATAGTCATTCTGCTCTTTTATATCTGTTGCTCCCCATCGCTCGTAATTCTAGTAGACAACTGCCTGACATTGTGATCACTTCAACTTTCCTGAGCTGCAATTTTTGTCGACATTTTCTCTCCTTGTTACATCTGCTCCCCATCGCTCGTAATTCTAGTAGACAACTGCCTGACATTGTGATCACTTCAACTTTCCTGAGCTGCAATTTTTGTCGACATTTTCTCTCCTTGTTACATTGTGTGTAAGTGCACTGAGATTTTGTACTGCGTACAAGGAACACGTCTATTTTTAGGCTAAGCTTTATTAAGGCAAGTGTCTCATTTTTTGTGTGTCCTACTGTTATGCGGGCGTGTCGAGTTTGTCTTTGGTGGAAAAAGGAGGTGTCTCGGCAAGTGCGACGCGAAGTCATGAAGTACATCTGAAGCATCTCGTGGAGTCATTTTGAATTTTGAAAACATTCCTTGTGGTACACATGTCTACTCCCAGATTAGAATAGTGGCTCTAAATTATACGGATCTTTTTTAAAGTCGTTGGCAATTGCGGCTGTCGGCATGCACAAGAGCGACAGGATAGTTTTTTTTATCTATGTGGAGTTTGATATGTAACAATGTTTAAAACTAGTGAGCAGACGCATTTTTGTGAAGATGATGATGCACCAGACTATAGTGGTGCACTTTTTATGTACAAGTGACAAGGTTGGCTGCGAGACTTTATGCGATGTTGATGTTCAATGCGTTTGGCAATTGAACTCACTCACGTGGCAGGGGAACATAAAAATAGCATTGCATCATTGGACCAGTTACAAGAGAAAATTAGGCTTCGTTCGGCAACAGACAGTCAACAATAATATGCGTGAAACCAATGCAACGGTAAACAACAAGAGTGTGACCCTGACTAAAAAATGTCTTGTCTATTTCTTGTCTGATTGATTGACCGCAATAAGCATAATACTGACTAACAAACCAGATTCTTCCTACATTTTTTAATTTCTTTCAAAAGGGCACTACATTGTGCTGTAGTGACTAGAAAGCTTCTAAAATTTCTCTGGAACAGTCTTGGACATAAAAGGTTACTTGAAAGTTATCTCGCTTCAATGGGGAATATTTAAGCATGAGTGTTTGAGAGCCTATTAGCTAATTTGATTATAAGATATTAAGACCCTGGTTGCTGGTTGACCTTGTGGCATTTCATTTCATCGAACTGAATAAAATTGCAAGAAGAGATCGAAAACAGGAACTGATATGAGCCTTCTACCGACAGTTTTGCGTTTTACTATAAGGACACTCATTTTAGCACGCAATGATTGCTCAAGGACGCGACAACTGGCTCGCGTATTTAGGCGAAGCAGAAATGAAAACAGAGATGTTGTGGCAGTCTCGCTTAGTGAGTCGGCATGCAAAGCGTTTAACATGGTAATTACATGAAGTTATTCTCTTAAATTGGCAGGAGACTGAAGAAGTGGGCAAACAGAAGTTATCTGGAACGTGAAGCTGCAACTCACACTCCTACCAAAGAATCCTTTGGCTTTAGTACTGGTGTGGTGGTAAAAGACAACCGTTTTTCCAAATTCCAACGCTTCCCTTTGTTGGAATCGCATTTTGCAGAAGTTTGAAAGATGGACTTCAATTATTTGGACCAAGGGGACGGAACCCGAAGGAGACATAAAGTGTGGGTAAATGAAACTGACGGATGCTCAAGCATCGAGAGACCAGTCACTCAACATCAAAGAAATCTTTCCGATGGGTAAGCTAAAAGATTTTTGCCAATCGCGAGTCATTAAAAATCGAAATATTAAAATATGTATGAACAATTTTTTTTTTGCAGAAATAGTGACGAATTAGATGCAAACACGCTGATTGAAAAATTAGGCGATTTAAAATCTCTCGAGTTCGCAATTCTCCCAGATTGTATTTTTTTGCAGAAATAGTGACGAATTAGATGCAAACACGCTGATTGAAAAATTAGGCGATTTAAAATCTCTCGAGTTCGCAATTCTCCCAGATTGTCTGAAAGATGATGATGACGATGATTTAGAAGAGGGTGGAGGTCTCACACTTCCCGCAACCCCGTTAGACTCACCTAGTGATTCAGAGGTAAGTGCCAAAGTTTTCCGGTAACCTACTATGACGTGTGTAGTCATTGAGCAGTCGTTCAGATTTGGCTTCAGTCAACCGATAAATTGCCTGTCGTAATTTGAAATTAATTCCTAAATTACCCTCGTTTATTTCACTAGGTCGATCCCATTCTCATGAACAGAGAAGAGGATGAGGACGAATACGAGTTTTGCTTGCCACAACTTAGTGCTGCTACGGAGCAAGTAGAAGAGTTTGCAAGAAAAGTTTGGGCTGCTGGATGGAATTGCTGTCATTTTCGGGTAAGTGCCAATCACATTGACCACCGTTGACTGCACTTTGCTTTCTTGGGATTTATACAGCTGGTACTTGAGAGGTTTTTTCTTGATGGACTAATATGGATGGAATGTTTTGTTTGTATGTGTACAGGCTTTGCTCACCTCCACCAATACAACTAAATGAACCTCAATATGCAGCTGTTAAAGACAAGAGAATTACACACGATGATTTTGTTTAGGTTGGACTACGTCGGAATAGCTCTGCTGATTATGGGATCATTCTTCCCGTGGTTGTATTACGGATTCTACTGTGAAAAGTCTCTTCAAATATTCTACTTCAGTGTCACATTTGTTCTTGGGTTCACGTCAATTGTGGTTTCGCTGTGGGACAAATTCGGAGAACCAAGATTCCGACCGCTCAGAGCAGGTTTGTAAAATTTTTGAAAATGATCTTGTTTCAAACGTAAAACATTTCTGTCCTGATTATGCGTGATTTTATTTGTTTAAATTCTTGTATTTGTTTGTAGGCCTTTTTGTTGGTTTTGGCATGAGTGGAGTTATTCCGGCTGTTCATTATGCTCTGGCCAAAGGATGGATCCATGCAATTTCAAAAGC
>JAHZMW010001023.1:0-41955 GCA_027743745.1 Alloscopus bannaensis | reverse complement strand
TCATAAGCATTAAGTGATTTGTGCAGAATGAATGGCTTAAATAGAAGTTTTATTATAGAACTATTTAGGAAACATTATGCCTCACACTCAGATGTTAACGTAGAAAATGTAGCACATTTAGCTCAAACATAAGGCTTATTTTTTTTTAACCCCATTAGAAAGTCTTCTCAGTCGACTCAATTTTCTCCCGTATTCCAACTACTGCATTAAACCTTGAAATAAAATATTGGCCGGAAAATGGATGAGAGTCAAAGAGAAACGACAAGTCTATCTATCAAACGTCTTGAAAAGTCTTTTCATGGACATAATATATTTTATAATCATGTATATATGTAGCATAAACCACTTCTCTCGAACATAATGACTTTTTCTCCTTTTGTGATCCGCCGTAAAAGGAGGTAGTAGGATATAAAATGAAGAGAAAAGGTACTCCGATATATTTGAGAATAGCCACCTTATTATTGAACAGACTTGCTCACAACATCCCGTATTTTTCAAAGAAATGGAAGTTGAGAGGAAAAGTGGAGGGGAGAAGGGCAAGACCAAACTTTGTGAAGTGTGTTTGGCAACGGTATCATCGCACTTGACAGATTTGGCTTTTTTCCTCGAGTGGATTCTTGAATACGATACACGAGGAAAGACGAAGAAAAAGTTGTACAGTATCTAATTTCTTGAGTCCGTCACTCACAAAAGTGACTTTACACTCTTTTTCGCACACACGAAGTTAGCTGGTATATATTTATCATTTAAAAAGCTGGCCAAAAAGGAAAGCCACGTACGTCTATATACCCACCTTCAAAGAGTTTGAGGGAATCAAAGTTAAAGCAAATGGATGTGCATTCATCCCCCTTGTTTTTACTTTGAAAACCAAGATGAGCAGTACAAAGATTTCTCTTCTTAGTGTTGTAAGCAAACTTATGTGCATTAGCTGCGTAAAGAGAAACCTGCTGAAATACAAGTTGTACCCACCTTCAAAGAGTTTGAGGGAATCAAAGTTAAAGCAAATGGATGTGCATTCATCCCCCTTGTTTTTACTTTGAAAAAAACCAAGATGAGCAGTACAAAGATTTCTCTTCTTAGTGTTGTAAGCAAACTTATGTGCATTAGCTGCGTAAAGAGAAACCTGCTAGAATGCAAGTTGAGTTTTTCACAGGCACAGACATACACGCAAAGAAGAGATGGAGTTTATCTCCAGTCATCTGTCTACATCATTCTTTTCTTTTACCTGAATGAATGCAATTTAATCGAAGAAAATGATAGTTGACTCGCATTGAGTTGCTCGTTCATCTCTGTTAAGCTTTGGAAGATAAAAGACTGAAAGGAAACGACCACAACGGAAAGTGGCACTTGTATTGCAGTTGGAATACATATATTATAATACATCGGCGAATTGTTGTTGTTTAGTTGAGGGATGCTTGCCTGAACTTTGAACTTGCTTATGCAAGCGAGCAATTTCCGAATGCCGTAATCGTAATGATGTGGGTTTTTCGAGTGTACTCGTGATACAGACAACTTGTTTTACGGTTGAAATGTTTCTGTAATGCAGAAGTGATGTGGATAAAATAAATAAGGAACACAACGGAGAGAAACCAGATATCGATACAATTGAATTTGAAGTTTTGCACAGGTAGACATTTTTTAGAGAAGACATGGGCTTTATCCACATTCTCAATTCAGCGCACATTTTCAACCTTTTGCATAACCCCAATGTAACAACCATGTTACGAAAGAGCTGAATAGTTCAAATATTTAAAGCGAATATCTTCTCAGAACTAGTTAAAACGACAGAGCCCGTAAATCTTACAAATAAAGGATAACAATTTGTCCAAATTGTCACGACTGTGACACAAAATGTCCATGCTTTTAACCTTAAAACAAAAACGCGAGATTGCTGTGAAATCCCAGTTAAAGTTAAAAGCTCGAGTCCCGTCTCCTCTTTTCCTATTGGCATGAAAAGCACGTAAGGAATGACATTTCCGTAAATCGGATGGCCGGATAGGAATGCTGATAAGCTGACTCGCCTTAACTTTCTGGTTGACAAGTTAAGTGAAAAACGTGTGTGCGTTTGAGTGCACACAGAGCACTGCTACTACTACTGCCGCAGCGAGATCTACCACTTCCTTCCGCAGAGTCCAGACATTCTTCCCGAAGTACGTGAATAAGCTTTTGAGAAATAGTAGCCGAATGAATAAATACAACTTTTTCCAGACCAAAAGTGACACTTGTCAACAGCCTACGTGTTTGCGGTCCAGTTACACGGATATATATATCATGTGTCATCATGTGCTTATAGTATTATACTAAATTACAAATTGACCCGAAGGCGATAAACGACAAGGTCCTCACTTGAACTCTGTGTGGGAGCGAGCAAGAAAGGAAAGCATTGATTTTTGTATTCTAACGAACTTCCTGTCACTCACTGGACAAAAGCGGGACAACTGTCTCTTTTACCCTCTCCTGTTCTACAGAAATAATACATGATGCTCACATCTGTACACAAAGATACAAGTTAGACTTTGACTTTGAGTTTTGTTTCACTCTTCTGGAAACTCATTTGTCAAAATGTAGCATTTCCGACACGACATTCCCTCCAGGGCACACCGATGTACCTTAGCGGTATAAGAAAAGTGGAAACAGTCAAAATCAAAGTCTCCTACCGATAAGTAGCAGTTAAAAATCTAGGAAAATCTGTGACAATGAAATTTTTTATTTAACGAATGAAGGGCATATAATACAATCTTTCGGAGGAAACCTCAAACACGACTCGTGTTACACGAGTCTGCTGCATTGTTCCCTATCGTGTATAAAAAGTGACACAAAAATTTCTCAGGAAATCGAATCAAAAGCTCGTAGAATGTGTCTGTGAAGAAAAACTTTATTTCATGGAAAGCATCAGCTCATCAGTCAGTCATTCTCACTGTTCCCCTTTCCTCGAAATTTCATGCAATATGCCATGCATGCTCACGTGTTTATCTTTCCCTATAATACGTTTCATGTCTTCTGGAAGAGTTCAGTGAAGTCCTTTTCTCTCTTTTAGTTCATATCTTAATGCGAGCAAAACTTTCTGAGTGAGTGAGTATTTCTTTAAGAGAGTGTGATACAAACTCTCACGAGGAAAATGAAAGTGAAACGGCATATTACACAACATACAGAGTGTGTAATAGAGAGACAACCACACGCATTCGGAGATATAAAATGAATGGACTTCTAGAAAACAATGTTGTTTCTGTCAAAGAAGTATGTGAAGGCAAGTGTAAAACGTAAGGTAGACGCATATATATACATGCTGGTATGCAAGGTTGAGTTCTCCTTTTTTCCTCCTTTCAGATATTATCCTATAGGGAAACAGGCTGTTCCTATTTACGCGATACATTTGAGGTTTATCGTAGCGTAAACCTGAGATAAGCTACCATTGAAAATCCACGCTCTCATCATCCTCCACATGATACTTCAAACTATACAAATATTCAGCCAAGAATGTGTACACGCCATGATTTCCTCGTTCTCCGGGCTGACTTTCTAGAAGGGGAAAAGAAAGCTGTGGGATGCTGTGCGAGACTATATTCTCCAGCGATAGCTAGGCCCCATGGAGTGGAAGAGTGAAAGCAATTTTCTTTTGTCTAAAAGTAGGTGTTGGTGTACACGCATACATCTGTCTGATACGAGCTTTACGAGCAGGAATATACATCCACCGAGTGAGAACACTGCTTTTCTTTCACTAGTAGTGCCTATATGCGACTTGAGAGTGAAATATTTTCCTTTTCTTGATGATCAATGATCACGAAACTTGAACTGCTCAGCACGGAATGACGCCACATGAACATAGGTAAGTTGCATAATAAGCTAAATATTCAGACACACTCATCATTTATGCAGCAGACAACGTGTTGAATGGGTGTAGGTGGCTGAAGAGAAACTAGTAGACACAAATAAGCTTGAGCTCTCGCACACTGGTTTCCATTGAAAGACGATCTTTCTCCCCTGTGCATGCATTCCTTCCTTTATTGAAATGCGTAATATTAGGATCGCATATGAGCCCCCTACATTTTGTAAGGTGGTATTGTAAAGTATGATGGAAATGTGAATGCTTGCGTGTAGAAGCCAAGAGGAAAATTTTCGGGTATTTTTCTCATACATCCCCCGTATACATCCTTCAACAATAAACGTAAACACTTTATGGTGAATGGAGATACTTATCGTTCTCTCGCATTCCATCTTTCATAATACACCATCATCATCATCGTGAAATTTAGGGAGAAATTTCAAAGCAAGTCTCCTTTTAAGAGATGGTGCTATTATTACCACGTTGCCTGACGCGTATACGTGTAACGTACTTCCTCTTTTCGAAGAAAGCAAACTTCTTTTTTTTGCTGCACAGTTTGCAGTAACAAGTTTGTGTATTGTGTACATATAGCAGCATATTATACAAAAGCATGTGATGGAAATGCCAAAATGTGGTTTGAAGGCTTTTCATTCCCATCTTTCATGCCCACGGCCTACCGCATCATGTCACAAGTTGAGACAACCTATTTTCCGCTGAAGACAGCGTCTCTGAAATACTATGAAAGGTATCCTCGCCAACTGCTCTTATGAAATCGAAAACCTTTTTGTGGTAGTTGAGGTCTCCCGTTTTTTGAGGTGTTTAGCAGAAGCTCGGTGTAATTTTAATCTCGTTATGCAATCGATTTGTTGCGTTTTGAAAAGCTTGTTGGTATTACAACCTTTTTGCTCATTAGCTCATTGTGAATTGCATTATACTTATGTATTGTTATGTGTATGTTTATGTCGCATGGTGAACACGGACTGAGACCATGGCAAAAAATGCGCTATCCTTTTGTTTTTGAAATAGATCAAGACATTTTCCAAGCTTTGATTTCACCAGATACCTTTATGAGCTTTTCGCCTTTTCGTTGTATAGAGAAATTCGCAAGCTCTCTTTTAAGCCAGAGCAGAAGCTTTTCAAAACTGGTATGCTTCATTTAAAAAACCCTGTCTGGCGCGTTCTTGGTCATGACAATGAGCCCAGTAGCATCTGCGATGTGACATTTTTAGTACGAATCAGATGTACTTTTGTAGATAAAAATGTAACTTGAAAACGGGTAAATGACACCGGGACCAGCATCTCTCTAGTGAAATCTTTATAGTTGTTAAAAAACAAATAAGAAACGATATACAAAATATGATGTGCACAGATAATTTGTAGGAAAAGCTTGACACAATAAGCACCGATCTCTGTACATGCACGTTCTATTCGGTAGATAGGAAAATGCTATAAATGATTAGAACGCAGTGTATGAGCGTGTGCATCATCTCTTACGAACTATGCGGAGAACGTTGAATGTTGATGGTGTATTAGTAGGTATGTGCGAGATGTTGATAACTTTGTGGCGTGCCGGTAGCAACTAAGCAAGATTGCAATAATGTTGAACCACTTTCCGAGGGTGCTCAACCATGAGGATCCGAGCAGGAAGGATCAAATTGATTTCGAGTGCCTCAAGTGACTTAAGAATAAGTGTCATATCGGGCCTGTACCTAGAGTGAGAGAGTAAGAGGTTTATTTGTCTGCGAAGTGGTGATGCGAGTGTGTGTGGTCTAATAAACCACAATTCATTTTCGCCCTGGCATTATGCGATTTGAACAAAACCTTGAAAAACTTTTTTATTTGTCCCAAGACAATGAAGACGTGAGTCTTGCAAACTCGTGTCCTACTATGTACTTTACAGCAAACCAACTCTATATGTACCCACATCGTCGTTTGTAGTAAGTGAAGTGTGCTGGAATTGAATGTTGAATTAATTCAATGGAGGCTCTTCCTAAAAGTGGTTAGACGGTTTCGTGGTTGACTCCCGACTTTCAGGTGCTTCACTCTATTCTCTCCCTAAACTGTATACGTACTTGAGGGTTTTGATCAGGTTTAACAAGAGAGGGAGGCAATCCTCCGTTCCATGTTTTCGATATTGCTGTTGGAACCTGGCACGCACACAAGAGATATATCACTTGGCATTAGGCATGTATGTGGTGGTAGACGCTCTAAGTGTCCTCGGTTTTTCTCCGAAGCGACACACAAAAGCCGACAATGCATGTGCCAAATATATTATATTGTACAACATAGGTTTGGAATATTGGAATGAATAGAGAGTCTGGGAAGAACACAAGGCGACATCAGGATTGGGACCTCCTGTTGTTCCTTGTTGCATTTAATCAACAATACCGCACTCCACAGATTTCATTTAAAGGCCACACACACAGAATGGAAATATTTGTTTGGGATGATGAGGTCACTTCTATCGCCTCCAAAAGACCTTGGGCAAGCTTATAAAACCAAAATAAGCCGTGATCACACTTTCACCATTCTATTGCAGCTGTGTGATTTTGATTTTATCACAAGTAGTTCCGTATTTGGGTTCAATTTTTTTCTGACAAAAGAGTGTGGAAATTGGTAGAGATTATAAATGTACAATATTTCCTAGACTGATTTGTAGTAATGTTTTTGTAGAGTAGAAACATTGAGTAGTAAGCACACACGAGCACAGATCTAAGCGTGTGTAGTGTCACCTTCAACATCATACTTAACAAGACAATGTATGATGATGATGATGCGTGTGCACAGATACAATTTATTCGTTACAGTCGAACGCAATCGATTGATTTGTATTCTCAGCACACAACTTGTGTTATTTGTTTCACTATGAATTGAAGTCTCTCTCGTAAGAAATTACTTGCTTAGACTTTGGAATAATGTGAAATTAATGGATTTTACTTTAACGTAAGCTCTCCACGTATTATATGAATTTGTGACGAACAAGAAAGCATTTGTTTTTGTTTTTATTGCGCTCAAGAAAAAGCTGAAAGTGTGTGTTCACCTGTCGAAAGTCAGTGCCAGAAGCGGGCGTGCGTACAGTTTGCAGTGTTTGATTGACACAATGCTCCAGTTTCCCATTGAACGAGATTGATTTATTTCCTCAGCATTATCCTCTCAATACGTAACTGCTGCCTTGTGAAAATGATAATGAGAAGCGAGAAGCAGAGAAAAAATCTATGAGAAAGTCGGACAAAATGGCTTTCTAAAAATATCCGGAAACTTATACGACATTTCCCTTTCCAACAGTGTACATAAACGTGTACAATGAGGCGAGAGTGGTATAGAATGAGGATGCTGATGATGAGGAAAAAGAACGGAAATCACAGTGATGTCGAAGCACACCTTTTTCCCTTTTGTGAGTAAACAAAACATTGGAAAACTCATTAAGACACATGTTTCTTCGGAGTTCGGAAAGCTCCAAGTGTGTGCCACATGCTGCAATATATGTAATATCAACCGAAGCTAGCGAAAGAGAAAGCGGTGGGGAAGAAGAGGTGATACAACTGTGCCTTTTCTACAGCAGTTTGCATGTCTTCGTAAGTAGGAATATAGATCACGTCTCAGGAATGACAGGCTCTTCTTCGTTTTATGTGAGCTCCTTCTTCTCATCATCGTCATGTGTTAAACGGCTCTGTAAATGTGTATGGGAAAGTGGAAGTGTGATTCTCCGCTCAACTCGCACATGGTTGAGCACATCCTTTCACTCGATACACGAGCGAGTGCAATTAATGAAGGGACTTTCTCACTCTCTCACTTTCTTCCTAAAGCCAAAAAATACGAGAAACACTCTCCCGCTATTCTATTTATAATTCGTTCCCTATGATTGCTTCTCTCTGAGAATGCTCGCCTGGTGAAAGGTAGAGGAACTTTTGATTTCTCAAATGTCTGCTTTCTCTCTCTCTCTCTCTCCTGTGAAAGCTAGCCGAGAAGCGATGAGATTAAAAGTGAGGAAATAGTTGGTGTAATATGTGGCATAAACTTCCATTTCTGTAATGACAGCCAGAGTTTTATGTTTTGTTTGCTCACAAACACACGCTCGCTCTCACACTCTTCTAATTAATTCAACATCAGAAGAAAAAAAAGGCGACGGCACAACCACAAAAAGGGGATCTTCATCTCCTGTCCTCTCTTTTACTCTCACACTGCCGACTTTTACGTTACGTAATATCTAATGTTATTCTTGTGAGACCGCACAACGATTGCCGTTTGTGACAGCTTTGTCTGTGTGGGTTTCTCCCTCTTTTTTTTCTGGCACAACTTTATTGACATTCAAATATCCCGAGACTTCCTGTCTAATAATTGCATCTGATTCCCGCTTGTTCCTGTTTTTTTATATGCGCTATCTTTGGATGGGAATTATAGATTTGTGGTGACATATGGTATGACGACGTGTACCACCGGGAGAGTAATGTGGTGCGCTACATTTACCCAGTCGTCCACTGGTTGGCAATGGCTCATTCTGTGTGGAACCCGGTGATTTACTGCTACATGAACTCGAGATTTCGCGACGGGTTCAGAGCGGCGATCAACAATCTCCCGTGTATCTGGAAGCTGCTCCGTTTCTGTACAGTGAGGACCCATCGCGGAAGTCACATGACCGACTCTAGACGCAGCAATTCCCAAAACCGTCTCACGAGGACGAATACTTCCTGCACTACGTACACATTTGGTTCAGGAAGTCTCCACAATCTGCATAACCACACAAACTACCACACCCAGTATCAGCATCCCTCTAGAAAAATCAGTTCCATGAGTGGAAACGGGACGAGATCAAGTTGCGCCTCCATTATCTCACAGTACCCCAAAAATGGTCAGCACAATGTCGCCGCGGTTCCTCCACAGCTGAATCGTCAAAGCATTCCGAGCTCGGTCCCCAACTATGACCCACGACCGGTTCTTCTTCCACTGGGTACCGGAACCCCGGCCACATTGGTGGTGAAGGCGTCGAGCACAATGACATCCCTCACACCATTGTCCTCGACGCCTGGACAAACTCCGCCAAGCTCGGCAGAGTCTATACATCAACCTCCGGGGGAGAATATTTTTCTTGAAAATATCCCCACTTCCAATGGAAGGAAAATGAAACACTTTGATCTCACTACAGTGGCCAAGGAAAATGGGAGAGGGAATGGTAATCCCTGTCCTCCCACTACTAGTTCTAGTTACGTCAGTATTAATGGTAAGGATGCCGTTGTCGTATCGGCCAATACAAAGCTCGAATCAAAAAGGGGCAAGAACAATTCCGAGGTGTCAGAGTCGTTTATGTAAACAAGCTTTTATTAGCTAATATGTAAAATTTTACGGACAAGGACAGAACGACGTATTTACATCGTGAGAAATTTTATGTCCAGTAGTGGTTTAGCATTGAAACAAGTTAGCGACAAACAAAGGGGTAAGTTGTTCCAGGATCTGTCTTGTCTCTAAGATTTTTGTACACCTCCATAGTTTGTACGTTCGACATGTCTAATAACGTACCTAAAATTAAAAGGTAGTGATCCGTTTTGAAAGGTCTTGACATTCTCTCCATTCCAGGAGATCAATGTTTTGTAGCTACGAATGGTTCGCAAATGGTAATTTAATTTCTGTTGTTATCCTGAAATGGAATGAATGCGATTTAGTTGCAAGTAATGATTTAAAGAGGGTGAATATTTTCTGTGAGTAGCTGTAGTACTCAAGTCGGGTGCCAAAATGAACAAACGTAAAAAATACATATAAATAATTATGGAGCAAATTAAGGCAAAAACCTGCAGCAACTATATGCTTAGATTGGTGATTTCGATAATCAACTAAATGTTCATATCTATGTATGTACATGTATTTACGCCCCTGGGAGTTTGCAAGTGTTTAGCTTAGCGTTAGCGTATCTCCATTCAATGGATGTGAAGAATGCTAAAGTAGTCGGGCAGGTTGTTCTCTGGAAATACTTTCTGCGTTCTTGTCTTTAAGATCGGTTGTTGAGCAAAGGACAACATTTTCAGAGAAATAGCAGTGCGTGGATAAATGTAAGCTAGTACATCGTCAGTGAAGTATTCTAGCTTGTAATGAGAAATTGTCTGAGATTTTTTGAAACACTATGTTTTGTACAACAGCAGCAGTATTGAGGAGTATTTTTCCTGATTGTTGTTATATGACAATGTGATGTGTGCGTGATTTGATCTGATGCGACGGCGGAGAGACTGGATAGATCACAAGCGATTTTTCTTGACTGTGAGATTGATATTGAAACGTCTTTTGGAGCTTGGAACAATATATCAAACGTCTCTCTCCCGTGTACCTATTCCTACAAATACACAATACGTCAAATGTAGCGAGTAATAATGAATAATATGGTTTTTATGAAGCAATGTGGAGTGCGTGGAAGTAGAGAGAATATACCAAAAATATTTATACAATCGAAGTTTTAGTGTATACAATTAGGATTTTCTGCGTAGTGAGATGAGAATGTACATTCATGCACATCATGCACTCCTTTGGTACGGTAACTACTACATTCTGTGACTTCGATCGATTAACCGTTAGAGTGACTTTTAGGCAAACCGAAAATATGTCAAAATCATATATAAAAACACATTACGTAGATATGTATGCATCTCACAAAATTCACTGTATCTAGATTTTTCATAGATATTGCATTAATATGCACGGAGAAGCATTTACAACGTGAAAGCGACAAGTAAGCTGAGAGCTCGTATTTATTGGGGAAACTCGTCAACGCTGACATCAAGTAACTTGCATGGTTGCATTAAGCACGTGAGCAAACACTCGTACACGTATTATATTAATCAGTATTGGTAGAGTTGACATTTGAAATGTGCGTGCGTAGGCAAATAAATTATTATATTGAATAAATAAATAAAATCTTTCTTTCTGAAGTAGCGCGGGTTTGTGAGTGGGTAGCACCTGCGTGAGTTTCATTGTTTTCTGCTTATTAGAAAACTCGATAATTTGCTCTAGGTCGGACACCAGAGTGTCTGGTGAAAGTCCAAGTCTTCTCTGTGTCTCCCAAAGGCACAAGACTGATAACACCTGCGGCATCGATGTCCACTTTAAGCTTGCCGGCGTGTGGTTTACTGTCCGACACTCGCTCGAACCCGTCGGCTCCGTCAAGCGTTCCTGGGACGTTCTCTTCCCCGTCCACTTCCTTCCCAACACCCTCGATGATGTCAAATGTTTCTCGATTGTTGTCGATGGAAATGATGAAGCTGAGGTTTTTACTGTTGCAAATATAGAATCCCAAGCCGGTGCTCCCTTGATCCGCTATTCCCACACCTTGAGCACTGCCCCCAGAGCCTCCAGTGCCTGAACCGGTTTCACCTCCTCCTCCTCCACCTCCACCGCCTATTGTTACGCTCCCCTTAACAAGGTCACGCTTCGAAACTTCGATGAAAGAGCAGCCATCTGAGCCTGCAGAGGAACTTCCATCTGGAAGGACATAGCCGGGGGTGGGGCAAAATGCATTCTTTCCATTTTGTCCTGGAATTCCTGGAAGTCCTGGGAGACCTGTTGAGAATGCAAGCAGATACAAATTAGTTGAAAAAAGTGAAACCAATTATTTACATATATATTAGTGTCATTTTCGTATTTATGAGACGGCGTGCGTACCAATAGAACCTGGTAAGCCTGGTGCACCATTCGTGCCAGATATTCCTTGACTGCCAGGCTTTCCAGCTGTACCCGGGGTTCCTGGGTGTCCTGTGGGTCCCTTTGGACCAACCGCTCCGTCCCTGAAATGTCAACAAATTTACAGTAAACACACCCGTCACACTTGTTTCTCAAAATAAAACTTGTGATACGCATAATGGGATGACCCATACCTTCCGTCTTTGCCGTCGGCTCCATCAGCTCCGTTTGCTCCGTTAGCTCCAGGACTGCAAAATGAAAAAAGAAGCTTTTTACAGGATTCACAGGGTTATAAAAAATGCAATATGACAGGTTGACTTACGCCCCGTCAACTCCAGGAAGACCATCTCGCCCATCTCTGCCATTGTCACCCGTTTCTAATTGAAAGAATAAAAGCTTGTCATTGTGTTTGCGTATTCGCCATCGCATATTTTACCGATGTCAGACTTGAATTTCACGTCGCTTTACCTCCTTGTGGTCCTTGAGGTCCTGCAGGACCGTCTAAACCTTTGGGCCCAGTGAGTCCGGGAGGACCTTTAGGGCCTTGAGGACCGATTGGACCGGGTGGACCATCTGCGCCGGTTGCCCCATCATTACCTATACAAATACACGATTGCATTTCTATTCTATTCAACTTCTATTCTATTCAAAAACCAACAAAGTTTTTGCAGATGAGTTTTTACCTGGTATTCCAGCAGGTCCTTGTGGCCCAGCAGGTCCTGGATAGCCAGGTCTTCCAGGCGGTCCAGGAGGTCCTTTATTAACATACAATGACAAAAATTTAAGACATTTGTGACGTCTGTTTGCATCTCTTCATGACTCACGCCACTTTTCAAGATATACAAATGACGTCAACAACGGAAAAGTACGTATCGGTTCATGTAACTTTGGCAAAGACACCCACCTCGAGGACACACCAAGCTGACATTGGCATCCACCTCAATGCCGGTGCTGGCATTGAAATTGAGTGAGAGGAGACTGTCCATGTTGAGCCAGTCGATGTTCACATCGAGCCCGATGAGAGTTGCGATGGGCTTTAGGGCCGGCATGAGGCACACCACAGGGAGGAAGGCGTAGTGCTTGATAGCTTGCACCATCGAAGTCACGCTGGGGAACACTCCGAAGCGCAGTTGACTGCTCAAGGATGCCGTGTTAATCCTTTGTCGACCTGATTGATCCTCGATGAAAATACTGGACACTTCTTCCTTCCCCTCCACGCCAAAAAATCCATTGCAGCCAAACTGCTTGCCTTCGGGTGATAGGAAATAGATTTCGAATTCATCTGAAAAGGATGACAATCAAATGAGCACACGTGCGAGAGCATTTTCACAAGTCTTAAGTTGGCTAAACTACAATCTCATTTTTTCATCACCATTTTGCCTTGGTCTAGTTGGCAACCTTATGCTGCTTGACTGAGGCTGCTTGGGAATCTTGGAGTCACCTCCACTGATTAAAGCTAACAAAATTCCCACCGATAACCAGATTGCAAAGTACACTTCCATTTTTTTCTATAAAAAAAATCAAATCGACAACAAGAGATGAGATAAGTGTTGAAATTTTCTTTTCAAAAAATTAGCAGAAAGTAATAATTCACTCTTGGTTTACCTTCATTTTTCCTGAACTTGGTGTACAATGACTCAACTCGACTGAACTCATTAAGCCTTCAGCCTTCCTTGAACCAGCAAAAGTGATGGAATGATTCGAGTTCTCTCTCAGGAAAGATTTTGTTAGCTTTGCATAATTGAGGAAGGCCAAAGTCTGGGCAAATAAAATGGAAAATGGGTCATAGCTGTGCTTTCTGAGGGTACGCGTAGCGTACCGTAAGGCCCAAAAATTCCAAAAATAGCTTCAACCCATCCCTTCATCATGTTGTTGCTTGATCTTGAACTTGATTGAAAGGACCCTACCCTTCTTTCTTGTCGTTATGTTAGACTCACGTAGCTCATTGTACCGATTTCATCAAAGTCCTTACACCTATTCCGAGAGTGTACACCTGTA
Source organism: Alloscopus bannaensis (assembly GCA_027743745.1). Classification (NCBI taxonomy): domain Eukaryota; kingdom Metazoa; phylum Arthropoda; class Collembola; order Entomobryomorpha; family Entomobryidae; genus Alloscopus; species Alloscopus bannaensis. Next base: position 28,475 of record JAHZMW010001023.1, on the reverse strand, counting down.
ATAAGGCGGAAAATATTTGGACCCTTATTTTCATCGTCATAAAATGGATTACGGATCCAAACAACGGTACATTATCAGTTTTCTCAGTGTTGAGACCATTCTGATGTATGACTAAAACGGGAAGGAAGAGTTTACCGTTTGTTCCTCTATCAAAAAAGGGTGAATGTACCTGTAATTCCGGGTGTGTCCTCGTGTGTACAGCCTTAAACTCCTGCTATATAAAGCGGAAAGTACTTTGGCGTGTTGTCTCCAAAAATAAAGAGTGATGCACGTGAAAAGCTTACTGGGCTAAGCCAGCAGTCATGTCTATTGTGTGGCTACACCTATACAATGCATAGTATATTATACCGTCATGTCCCTTTAAACGTCCCTGCTGCTGATGTACAGTGGAACACTCGTCTGCTTCATCCAAAAAATTCCACATGCATTTATCGTCAGAAGCACATTTAAAAGAAATTCACATTGTTATAAAAGCATATTGTTATGAAAAGCATATATGTTTCCTCTAAATATCTCGTATTACCTGTCTTTCATCCCGTATACACTTCCTCATATTACATTTTTGGCCGACATGTAATTCATTTTACACCAACTTTTCCCTCATAAGCAAAGGCCTGCGCTCAGAAAAAAATCGGAAATCAGACAAAATTTCTCTTGCTTCCTCATTTTTATTGTATTACATTACATGTTTGTATTGCACATTCATTTAGCACCGTTCTCTAACGCGTCGCAGAATAGAAACTTAGTTTTGGAAAGGCAGCATCGTTGATATAGCCATTGTCCCTGACTTTTCTAACACATCAGCAATTTTGTGACAAACGAGAGCGGCTAAGCAATCTCCCACTCTTTTCCTCCCAGGAATTCTGTATTGAATTCGCTTTTTTATTAAGTCAAAAACTTTTTTCGTTCACAATTACACACAATCCCCAAGTGAGTCACTAAAGGAAGTCTCTCAGTTTTCCACCAAACCGGATTTGTGAGCGCTGGGCACACACAAAGCACATTCATAAATATAGTAATTCTTCGACTATATGTAGCCTCGTGTTTGTCTTCGATTAGTTCTTTATCCCACTTCGCAATGTGAAAGTGGTAAATGGAGTGTGCAATATGGAGTAGCGCTTCTCCATTTTATTACACTTTATGTGCGGATATTCACGAGACTACATAGCTTAAGCCACTTATTCGAGTTGGACATTGTTTGGAGCGTTCGCTGTGCTGAAGCTGCTGGAGAGACAGAGGAACTCAAAGGGATTACGTGAACGAAGCAAATGCGAGGAATACTACAAAGCGGATCAAAACATTCAACTAGCATCACGTAAAGAAAAAAGCGAAAACTGTTCACACAAACACATACGTGCGTGTGTGTATGTCAAAACCATGATTTACACGAGGCTTCAATCTGTAATAACTCCTTTGTTTGCAGTTCGCTTGAAGGTAACAGAAATGAATTATAGCGAAAAGTGCTTTTTAAAAGATTTTTGTTCTTTTAATTTACCTATAATGTAACATTTGAATGCAAGACTCAATCAGTTCAGCCCAATTCAAATTTTTCTTCTTTAAAAATCTGAATTAATGGTTAGCTAATTTTAGTTAGAAACAGAAATTTCTTATTTTGGCATGATTAATCATTTCTCCCTTTTTTACCAATAGTGCTGGTTTTTTGTTTAAAGAGGATCATATCAGAAATGATTCAAAATTTAGTCGATTTTTCCCAAGCATCCATCCATTGATTACCATTGTGTGTCTTGATGACTAAATAAGTTTATATGCTTCTGTAATTCCTTTATTTCACACAGCAAGCCAGATTTTACTCCCGGCTTCTCCTTCCTCCTCTCGTGGGATTGTCGGTAATTGTCTTAATCACCACATCCTCCGCTATCACTACTGTGTCCGCTGTTTCTATTTCGGCTATCAGCGTCTCGAGTACAACTGCTGACGGTTACAGGTATAGGTATATGACTTGTATTCTATGTGCGGTTGTTTAAATGACAATGTAATTTTGCAGAGCCGCCTCGCGCTCGGAAACATTAATATACGTAATTGGCTCAAATGCGGTGGAATTGGTGTAATATATTTTAGCGGTAGTCATGATGGGGAGTCAGACACCAACACAAACGTTGTCGCCTACAACTGGATTCCAATATCAGTGAACGGAACGGCAGCTTGGGACCTCGCAAGAGACTCGTCTTCGGACGACCCTAATGAGCTCCTTCCATACAAAGAAAGGAGACACGGTATGTTTCCTCGAGCAAACCGCTTTAAAACGCAATTTGCGCTATTCCACATCCACATCCTCCCCCTTAACCCTAGCTTCTATTTCACTGAATACATCACATTTACAACTGCGTGTTGGTATGTTTCAGTCGCCAAGAGGGAAGGAAGTGACGCAAAAATTTCCAGCAACCAAGATGTGACTACTCTCGCGCTTGCAACGGACAACAGCTCCGCTGTCGCTATTGCAAATATTAACAGTAGCAAAAATAACGTCTTTGTCAATATTGTAAATGGGGACTAAAAATAAATCACCAATCTCTCATACACACACGCAGTCTATTACACTGTATCAAATTGAGAGAGCGTGCGTAGGTGGATAAGGAAAACTTCTTAAGCCTTTCCAGTGTGTTATATACGTGTATAATAATAAAATCTTTATATTCAGAAGAGACAATTTTTATTTTGCTCCTGGCACGTCCGCCACTGCCATTCACTATTCAATTTCTGAAATCGTCACTCGTATACTCCTCATCCTATAATCTGTCTCCGTAAGCGCTTTGAGCAGGTGTAACCGCTCCACAAAACACATTCACGCTTTCTTCATGCCGTTGTCGTTAGCACTCAAAGTGATTTAATGTTACCTTTCAAGAAATTCCAGCATCTAGAAAGAAATCTCAGGAGTGAATTGCGGAGTTTGCAATCACTTCACTTCAATCTCCGGCGTAGGCAATAATACGCATTGAAACAGTTTTTTTGCAAAATAAAATTGCAAAGTTTGTTTTTCCATGTGTAGCCAACGGCATTTTTCATCCTCCTTCTTCTACACCACGTCAATTTATCATTCTGGATATTTTGAGGTCGTATTTTTTGTCGCTTGTCATTTCCCCTATTTTCCCAAACATACAAATAAATTCCGCTGCTTCCTCCATATCGTTGGAAAGCAGAGAACACATTTATGGCGCTCGTTTCGCTCGGGCAAGTTATTCCTGGAAAGCCAACCCCGGTATGAATACATACATATGATTGTCATCATGTATATTACTACATTGTATAGAGGATCATTTATTTTCCAATCTTCATCATTAAGCATAAAAAAGTTTCTTCGACCACGCATAGAAAAGCAACAATAAAAGACAACCATTTTACCCAATCCTATTGCCAAAGCTTGCTCTTGGTCTGGTTTCCTTGCTCTGTTTGTCCTCCAGGCGAGTTAGAGAAAAAGTCAGGTTTTCGCCATTTTTTCTCTGTACAAAACAGCCAGAGAAGACAGCAAGTTCTATTTTTGAGTGGAGCAATGTCATCTCGTTGAATACAATGACATTTTGACATTATTTTTTTCCCTTACACAACTCTTTCTCTCGTAGATGCCTGGGGAATACGAATCATCCCATTTAAATGTGGAAGATGACAAGCTGAAAAGGCAATGGTTAAGATTACTGAGCAGAGAACGGCAGTCGAAAGTAGAACAAAAGACTGAAATAGGCCAAACATACATGACAAACGTGTAACATCACTTTTTATGGTTTCTAGCTTAAAAGGTCGATTCAACAGTGAAACTTTTTGGGATGTAGCAGCGGCAGGGTAATTTGTTACTTTATATGTAATGGCAATATGCTTACATAGTTTCAATGTTTTTTATATAAGCGAACCGTAATTCATTTGAGTGTGGAAATCTGGAAAGTCAGACTCTCCTTGGCAGTAAGGGGTAATGCAATAATTTCCCATAGTTTGCACAAAGTGGACACTTGCACGAGCTTTCCTCAATCGTTCTACTACTCTCTGATATAGGTCGGAGCGTGAGAGAGTCTAAAAGAATGTATTTGCTTGCACGCCCCAATAATCGTTTTCATACAGTTTGTACAACATATCGTGGCATTTATGGAGAGCGAGAGAGGATTCATCCAAACAACCCAATGGAAATGAATCTGCATATATTCCAGGAAATTTATTCGAATGCGCAGTATTAAAGTACTCTTGGATCTCACTTCATTTCCTGAACATAAACCTCTTTCTCGCCTTGCACAAACTCTTCACTAGGAGAAAGTTTTCATTTCAATATGCATTATGTTGATTCAAACATAACATGACATAATCCTCTGTTTGAATGTACTGCAGATATGTATATGGTAATTATAAAAGTGTACAAATCTCATTGGTTTAATCCGGTTTATACACATGAAATGTGTATTATGAAAATATAATTCGCTCATCTGAAAATACAACTTTCACACACGAGAGTTTGTACTACCAAATCGCGTCAGGCATACAGTGGGCAAATACAATGTATTGGTAAAACAAGTAAGAATGAAGAGTATATTATGTACATGGCTCGAAATTGTAAAAAATTAGAACTGCATTCATAAAAGCGGAAAATGGTTATGTAGTACAAAAACCTACATAGGTAGCCTCCATCAATACTGCCTGTCTTGATCTTGAGTCTACATTTTCAAAATGCTACTCCTAATTCCTAATGTAAAGAGTGCCCCTATACCCGCATGGACTCAAATGCCACGGAAAGTCTTCAAAGCGGACCTTTGGTCTCTCGTCCTCATAAGGGTGAGTGTCAGCATTCTTTGTATAATACTGTCACTACGGATTGTAGAACGGGATGTTTAACAACTTTTGCAAGCACATGCCGTAGAAATACATAATGACAACGCTTTTAGAGAAGGTTACCGACCGGGCGGTGAGCCGTATTCTTCCCGCAGCCAATCTATGACTCAAAAATGCTTGTCTGCAAATTTTTTGTATTGAAACTTTAGGAAAACATTCAAAAAATTGAGCAATGTTAGCAAGATTGAGAGTATGCACAACGTAATCACGCGTCCATGAAATCGCATTAGAAAATAGTGCTGATATAAGCATTACTATTTCATGCATCATATAATATTACCATCGTAGGGAGAGAGCTCTTCCGCCGGTGAAAATAGGAGATACATGTACCACAAAAATTTAATTTGTAAGGTCAGATGCTGAAGAATTCAAAGAGTAATTCAATTATGTATAATACCTACACGAAAACCATAATCTTTGTGAAGAATTAAAAAACAACGTTTAGTGTACATTTTTTATCGTGAATTGTAAAGCAATGCCAATTAAACAAATGATGAGGTTAATGGCTCCAAGCATTTTAAATTGCGCGATTGGTACTTTTTCTCAAATTTAGTGTTATTGACACAAACCAGTTTGTTCAAAGATTAGAAATTGTTGTGTAACACACCATACCACTTCAAAAAATCAGTAATATCTGAATCAATCAAATTTCCAGGGGCATAGTGTAACTACTGCACTCACCGGCGAAAGAGCCTTGTCAAAAGCAAAGATATTCAATTTTATATCAAGCAAAAAATTTGAAAGCAATAAATGCACTCAGTGGAACAGCAAACATGACAGTTACCCAACACGGATTTTGTACCTCTTAAAGTGATAATCCCATTTTGCGCTTTATAGAATGTGTTCATCTACACTCGGGTAGTACAAGGGCAAAGTAAGAGGACTTCTTTCACAGAAGATTACATAGGCAGCCACCATAAAATCATTTAGCATTTGTTCTTCTCGTTCTTGCTGAGGACAACGATTTTTCCTTTTTAAGAGTAGAGATAAATATAAATAGGTATAAAGTCTTTATACTTTATACAATACAGGACAATCTTTACCCAAAGGATTTTTCAATACTGCCACTTATACCAAAAAAAATCTGGCGGTACTTGAACTTCTGCGAGTTGCTAATGTTGTCCTTTCTTATCGAAAAATTCATTTTTCAGTGAGGCGCAGGTTACACAAGCAAAGTCTCCTTCAACCAGGATTTACACAGTTACAATGACGAGTGAGCTCATAAAAAGTGCCAGCACAATTCAATATTATGCAGTAAGTGCTACGTAAGTATTATACTGAGTCTATATGATAAGCCCATGATAAATGATTTTCCTTGAGAGTTCGCAAACAGCACTTCATTTACCAGGAGCAGCCAGAGGAGTGGGCAACCAACTCGAAAAAACGAGCGGATAGATTTCTTTCTTGACAATCATTTCGCAATTTTTGTGCAAACGCTTTCCACGTTCCCAGAACGAGTGCAATGACAGCTGTTGCTCACTTTTCTCTATTCTTTTTATAAAAAAATTCGAAGAGGATTTTGTGCTCCGATCTTTCCTCTGCTTGTCTTTCTTATAAATCCAGCCTTTCCTTTCTCCAAAATATATCGTTTGTCTGATCATATCCGTGTGTGTATTACGTGATGTCCTGGAAAAAATGAAGATCCCACATCCAGCTACTTTTGGTTGGACACTGGAAAAGCGATTTGACTGCGGAGGTGGTAAAGAAAAGTTTTCTCTCGAAGTTTTCCAGACACCTCAAGCAGATTACCTCGAGTTTCCTCTCTGCCTAGCCGAGAAACATCAGAAAAATCGTGCGACACTTTATGTCTAAGGTAGCTTGAGTTTCCACATGATCTTCTGATAAAGTTATGTGCACCCTCAAATTTCGCTCACCATTTCTTCAGGGGGAAGTTCATTACTTGTAAGAGTGTTTTTCTTGGCCTTAAATGCCGCCTCCCGCATAATTTGTAAACAAGTTGTATTTTTGCTCAGAACTTCCTCTCAACTTTATCTCCGTTATGATGTTGTGGATTTACTTTATGGAGCTTCTGCTAATATATGTCCCACACCCATTTTCATAATGATTACCAGGTATATAATATATATGTATTTTTTAGAAAGACGTAAAGTCTGAGATTCGTGTCCTTTTAATGGGAAATGCAAAGAAGGCGTGAGGAATATAGTGTGTGTGTATGTTCGTTTGAGTGGAGCTGCTTCTCAAAACCGCACACTTAGATTGCACAACTCAACAACATGTGGTTGCAATAAGAGCATTACACGACGACGGAGATGGAACTCTTAGGAAGCAGAAAGATGCGGCCATGTCTCAGAGTGCGATTTAATACAGGACTGCTGAACATCTTCAGGCTACAACACCGCAGCTGGGATTGTCGACAGGTGTAATTACCATGTGTAATGCGACAGGAAAGGTGAGTGGGATGGGAATTTTACCTTGCATTACTAAAACCCATCAGATTCTCAAGATCTCTACTGTATTCCCTTGTGGAGTGTCCTTTACAAAATAGCACATGCATAATGAAATTGAACGATAGTTCACTTAAGCTAATTGATTGGTGGGGGTTGAAATAACAAGCAAGACTGTGAAAATTCTTGTTTTGTACTGTTCATTTTAAAGTGCAGAGCACTCTTTGGTCATACAACCGATGGTGAAAACATTGTAAAATCAAGCCAAGAAGTAGTAAGTATTCTAAACCAGAAAACAGTACACTTCACTAACTTGGCTTTTACAAACTTTGGCAGAGCAAAAACTGATATGAATCCCTATGTTCTAATCCGACACTTTCTATCAACATAGGTCTGCTTGTCCGCGTCAAAGACACTTGATCAATTTATGTTTTACTCAGAGCTTAGGCTTAACACATGATACAGTTTTTCAATAAGAATACTATACTAGTAATGCGAGATTGACATCAAAATCTTGTGCTGCGAATTGCTTTCACCTATTGTTGAGGAGCACTGCGAATTTCAAGCATGGCTGGTTGTCAACATGATCGCAACATTGCTTTCATCTTTTCAAACGCAATTTCGCCTCTCAGCTCGCTTCATAATTTGAATTAGTCACACGTAAACTGATCACACTCAAACCTAATGCAAAAATTCGATATTTTTCTGCGATGGAAAAAATGAACATGAAGGCAGCGAGGTGGAAAGACGGCGAGTAATTAAATCAGCGTGTGACAAAAATGTTGGAATTGGTTGTAAACTTACTTCCTCGTCAAACGCAAAACATTCACGCATATGGTGAAAGCAGAGAAAGTTGTGCGTATTTCATACGATGGTAACGTGTGATGAAACTAGCCAAAAAGTGGTACACAAGTTTTCCATTAACAAAATCACCAACCACCAAATTGATATTGGAAGACGAATAGACATCGCAGTGGTAGACACATTCTTTTCTATTTTTAACCACTCTTCTGAACAACAAAAAAGGCATACATATTAAGCTTTAGCTTCAACACGCCACATTATGGATTGTGCTGAGGAGGCGTAATGAGGAAAGTAAAGGAAGGAGCAATTTGAAAAGGTGAGAGGAAACAGCGTAAGCTAATCTTCGTTTAGGCAGAAAGAACATTTTACAAGTGGAGAAGTTCATTCAATAACTCGCATAAAAATAGCTACTCACCTTTGAACATCTTACTTACGAGGTCGGATAAAGATCCGAGTTTCTTCAATTTCCCAACTCCACACGTGTACCCCTTTTCTTTTGGAGACCTGATATGTATTCCTGTGAAACCCAGACAGAAATCCTGTTTGTGAAGCTCGACCCGTAGAATCTACCTGGAATGTTGTTTATTTGCAAAGCTAATCAACTTGTAAGACGTCGTTTACAGAACGCGTCAAGTTTTTTTTTTTAAATGGCTACACATTTGTGCTCCCCGACAAGTCATCAGGATTAGAAAACGCAAAGTCGTAGAAGAAAGTGAATTAGGACTGTATTCTTCTGGTTGTTTGGAGAGGTATATGAACAGCATAAGAAAAACTTCGTATAGTAATAGTACTAAGTAGAAAACTCCACGCATTTAATCCAATTCTATCGACTTTGCGAGGGTTTCCTTGAAAAGATAAACAAATGAGAGGGAGGCGAGCCATGAAAAATGGAGTTGAAGTCAGGTCTAAAATTATATACGTTAGTACTCTACATGCTTGTGGCTGTGAGAAGATGAAGGTAACAGAAAGCTAAGAGCGCATAATATCTTTTACTCTTAAAGTCGTCGCCTGAAGAAATAAAGATTAAGTGGGACACATGGGAATTTTCAAACGCTTCATGCCAGTTTTGCCCTCCCGTCGTGTCCAGAAATTGGGGGGAATAGCGTGTACTTTAGTTTGTATAATAAGCTATTTGTTGATTACAGGTTCCACATACGTATGACATTATCTTCTGTATCTGAAAATCAGAAATGCTGCTCGCTTTATACTATGTTACGGTTGTGAAGAGGTATTCCATTGAAAATCTTAGCATACGTAAACTTGTTCGCTTAATGACTTCCCTTGTGTGTCCGTCGCATGTGTTTAGCTTCCATAAATATGTCATGAAAAAGATTGCCTATCGTGTGCTTTCTCCAGCAATAAATGTCATTTTTCTTGTCGATAAGTCAATGAGTAGGTATGCTCGTGTAAAAGACAATTTTCCAAGAAAGCTGTAGCGCCGATATGTGTACATTAATCATGCCTTAAGTAACCAGAAAAGTATGGCTTGGAGGAGGAAAAGTTTGCTACAAGTAGAAGCTTGTGTTGCATAGATTTCTTCAAGAAAATGTGTCCAATGCTGGAACTGGTATAAAATCGATACTCGTCTTGGAGTGTAATTGAGAAACAAAAGAAAAAACGCACCTGTGAAAAAATCAAGGTTTTTCTTCTACAAACCTGGTTTGCTCACTCGAAGGGACACGTTTTCAGGTTCATGATGGAATTCCTCTCACCGAGCCGTTTACTCATGTCCAAACTCTGTTACGTGAATTGCAGTTGCAAAAGTTTATTTGCGCTACTTAACATCAGAACATATAACATGGTTGTATGGCCACACGAAATATTAAGATGGTTCATAAAAATTATGCTTCTCCTCGTTCCTCGATATACGTATGGTGCATTTGCATAAATAAACGATAAAAGGTGGTGGTGGTGGTGTGCCAGTGTGGCTGTGGGATATGGCTGACAGGAAAAAATGGAGTTGCTTCCACAGACATGTATTGGGAAGTAAAGGCCTGCAACCACCTCGCGAAGGAAAGCCATGCGTTCGTTTGTTGATATAAAAGTCAAATATCCTCACTCACAAGGGAAAGTTCAATGTGTGCCACTGTGCATGTGGAGCACACAGGAAGAAATGTCAGTGAGATGGTCTTTAGCGGAAGAAATATGAGAATTGCTGTGAGAACAAGTCGAGAGCACGGCTACATTATTGTAAACTGTGTGCACGAACCACGTGCATATATATACACTCGCGGAGGAAAAAGCATGCATAATCTATTTTTGCGTCATATCATTTCTGCGGCGCATTTGGGTTCTTCCCTGGTCGAAAGGAAGTAGCAGCAAGTGTTTTGGACAAGGTTTCTTAATGTAAGATGAGATGAAATAGGAGTATAATGTTTCCTGATTGTTTTCCCTTCTTTATAATAGCCAATGGCTGGGAATGTAGCACAGGTGTTCATAGCACATTTATCTTCTTCCTCTCTCCCTCCTCCACACCCATAAAATGGTATCCGAGACAAAATGCGAAACAGTTTTTTTTGCTTGTAAACAGTCCAATATGTTAGCATGTACAAGACATATAATGGTGTAATGTGTGTTTTAGTGTAATAGGCAATCTCGATGAGATTTGATTTCCTTATTTCCTGCTCAATTCAATACCTCCCTCCCCGTGTTTATGTTTGTTCGTCGGAGACGATGGGCGGTTGTGGAGGAGATGATTTGAAGGAAGCAATGACATATTTACAAGACAGGCTGAGGAAATCACTTTAGCCGGAAGCAAAGTGGTTGCGGTCATCTACCTTCTTATACAGATCTCACAAAAAATAATAGTGTTTAGTGCTAAAGGGCCGAGTTACTAACTAGACGCACGACGGAAGAAAGTACCTAAGTACTTAGTACTAAGTCTTGATGTACAACAACAACCACGTCAAGAGATGATGAAATATATGTAGGTACCTTTTGAGTATCGAGTAACTTGTCTCGCCTACGGGTAGGAAGAGGAGAATAAAAAAACTAGAGCTACTGTTTACGTGCAACTACTGGTGAACTTTGTATTGGGGTTCTTCACAGAAGAAGACACTCCAAGTAGAAGTCTTCTTAAAGTCAGTGATGCATAGGCATGCAAACAAAAAACTTGATTGTAAATGACTACCATGATCTCGTAACCCACTTTTTGCGTCGTGGTGAAAGTACGAATTGCGCATTGATCAAATTGAAGCTTTAAAGGATTGTTAGCATTAGTTCAAAGATAAATACGCCGAGGTCAGGGGGTTGGAACGCTTTTTGGAGTGTATCATTGGCTGCCGACCCTGGCATTTGATGATTACTAGAACATAACTGCAACTTCTTTACAATTTGGTTCACTTGTTGTCTTCATGTCTTGGCGAGGACTGTTTGAAGGTAAGTGGTTATACATTGTGGAACTGGGACGAATTCAATGGTGTTTGTCCTTCTCGATACAAGAACCAGAGTTTCAACATCGAATGAAACCCGTAAGTTTGTAGATGATATTGGGACAATACAAGAGAAATTGCAGCAGGAAGCGAAAAGAATTTTCCTGCATTTTTGCGACAGCACCGTTTACAAATGTGGATTTACGACAACAATGAATGAATGGAAAGCATACTGCGGCGACTGACATATGTGATTTTATTGGAGGTCACGTCCTTGTACCTTGTCAGTTGTGCTTCACTAATTCAGAATGAAACTCAGCTGCAAGGAAAAGCCACATGCATATACGTAGGTGTGCTTTCACCTAACCAAATTTCTTCAAAAGATTCCACGTATCTTTTACCGTCAGCCCTTTTGGCGTGTTGTTGCATCCTATTTACACGATCTCATTTCCGTAACAGCTTTTCACTTTTTCAGGTGACATATTTCTCCGTGTATATGCAACAACAAAACCTTGAGAGGGAACGGTATGCAGCTGTTTTTTTTTCAGCACATAATCCGACTTACAGGATATTCTCTTCAAAGCTGAAGGAAGTAATTGAGCGAGAGGGACGGAATAAAAAATTGGGAGTTTACATCAAAACCAGGGAGCAATTTATGATGCTGGCAAAAGGCAGCGAAGAGTGTAGCCGCAGTAGCAGCGGATGACAAGCTGACGGAATCCACAATAATCAGCGACTTCACATGCGGAGCAGGAATTCATCTTCCTTCATATCTGAGCAAGAAAGAAAGTGGTATAATTTTACGCTTCAACTCCATGTGCGTTTATACATATGTATATCTATGTTGTAACAAAAACGTACGTTCTTTTCTACAATTTTGAGCTCTCTTTTATACTCTGCCATTATTACAACCCTTCTTTGCATAATAATGTTGTAGACTGCAGAGAGAAAGACTTCCGCATAAAAGGCTAGTAACGATTCCAGTCTAACTAGACACACACTTCATCTCCAAACATTTTACATTGCTCAAAGTTGCAAAGACTTTCCAGACTTGTTCTACTCTCTCTCTCTCTCTTTATGCCATCACCCTCTATCTATCTCTGGAAATTGCAGCTGGAGGAACAAGATAAAAGTTAAGAAGCTCTTTTCCAGTCCGCAGCAGAGAAGGAAGGATGAAGTTACAGGGAAAATGACCTACGATGATCTTGATGCAGGATGAGGAGATGTGGGTGGAAGTCAAACTAAAGCCATTGCATGTCTTGTCTATGGTCACTTGGGAAGAAAAGTTTCTCTCACAGAGCTTCATCATTAAAAACCAAACCATGGGAGAACCGAGAGGATACAAAGCTTCAATAAAGTTTTCACTTCAAAAATACATCCCCTTTGTCCGGGTAATCCGAATGGAACATTAAAAGCTTCGGATTTTTAAACGTTATAATAATAACATTCATAAAAGCGGATTTCACATCCATTAAGGAGGGGATCAACTAGCCAATAAAAAGTGAAATGAAAGTCTACATTTACCAAAGTTCCGTTTGTACATAAAGAACTTGAAAAATTGAATAACCGTCCAAAAAAAGGTTGTTTCAGACGATTGCGCGATCACTTTGTGTTATGTAACGCTTTCAAGCGTATCATGGACTTGTTACCTGTGCACATTCCTTAATCTAAAGGGCGGAAGGTCACTTAAACTTGGATTTGAGAAAATTAAACCTTGATCTCCAAAGACACGTACACACGTAACCGTTTTGTGGTAAGCCATAAGAATGTAGAAAAAATGCATTTTAAATACTTTTCAATAACGCTACGCTGCTCCATATATTCTATGGCGTGGCTAGTTTAACGTTTTACGGCTTCTGACTGTGTGACCCATCAAATTAATTTCACTTTTTCTCTCGTTCTCTCTGTCTTATTTTGTTGTACAAGGTCTCCGAAGAGCCTGGATAGTTGAATTCGTTTGTAAAAAAGCAAAGGAAACGAGTGGAGTGCTCTTTAATGTCAGAAAAGCCAGAGAAATGGGCTTGTGGAGACTACCTACGTACCACTCTGAGCCAATCCTTAGCAAACAAAGTGGAAAGAAGTTACTCCAGACTACACATTCACACGACCCAGTACGGAGGACTGGGAGATATATTTTATGAAGGAAGACTTTCCCCTTCGAGCTTGTGTTATGAGTGGGGATAAACAGTGAGACTGGTGTTTTCTGTCATGTTTGACTATCATTTTGTCAACCAAAATACTATAACATACACCGAGGTGATTTCCCGAGGTAGACGACTAAAGTCTGAAATATTTCTTTGGACACAAGGGTAAATAATTGTGAAAATTTCTCCACGCGATAAATGTTTCTGGTGAAAGGGACACCACCGTGGAGAGAGAATCAGGCTGATGACATAGAGTGGCTATTGTAAAATGCCTTCTTTTTAGATGTCAAGCACAACCTTCTCACACTTGTCGCAGTCGTTCTTCATTCTTGTTGGTGCTTGTGGTTTTGTCACTTTTCCGGGAGATGAGAAAGTCTGAATGTGTCATTCTTTCTTCTTCAAAAGCACGTGTTTTGAGAATGAGAAGAAACGTTCTTCCAATTTCAGGTTCTTTTAAGGCCACTTGGGCAGGTTTTGTGAGAGAACATTAATTTGTAAAAGATTTGAAGTAAGGTATGGCGAAGCTGAACATTAGGCCACCGGAAAATGGCAAACGTTAGGTGGGAAAGCAAAACACTTATGAAACTGATGAATGGTGAAAACTACTAAACCTAAAACGGAAAAGTCCCACAAAAAATGAAAACTATATAGTTTGTGCATCTGGAGACTTTTGCCGATGACTTGTTTTAGTATATCAATTTCAGCTGTTAATATTACGTAGTAGTAAGGCTTAGTATTGCACACTGTCTGATGGATTCCTCTGACACGTATTTCAGAATCATTCTTTATGGCAATTAAAATCAGAGCCGCAACTGAAGTAGTTATGCAAGCAAAGGTCTATTGGCAATCCGATTAACAATTGGCTTGTTTTATATGAAATGCGTCGAAGGTTGTCTCCTCCATTACCTTTTAAGATTTCCCAATTCCTGCTTGTTCGTGAGTATCGATTAAGCAACAATCTCCTTTGAGAATTGCTTGAAGGCTTTCAATAAATAGAAAGATTAAAAACTAAAGACCATATCGGTTACGAGGTCACTACGTTTATATTTACTTTGAACTGTTAATAAACAAGTTTGTAAGCTCATTATTTCTTGTAGATATTATGTAATCGTGCCTGGTTCCAGCTCATACATTTAGTTTATACGAGTTCTCTTTGTTTCACGGAGAGATTGTGACAAAGATATTTCTCTCGTGGAGAGTCTACAATTTGTGGTTCGTACTCGTTTTGACATTCAGCAGAGGCAGACACAAGGATTCCGCCAACGTTTGGATAGTTATTAGCCAAATTACAAGGTAAAGGGAACCAGCGAAAATCAATAAAATGTTATGCAAGCCTCGTGAATTTATTCATGTTTGTGTGATTCAGGCTTTTGGTGTAACGAATTTAACCGTGTAAGCGTATTAAATAAAACACACGGAAAAACAGTACTTTTTTTAAAACAAAAATATGTCAACTGAGCATGAAAATTATTGATGTATGAGGATCACTGCCCATCCACCTGGTTCTTTCGAAAATGTAGTGAAAAACGTTATTTACCACGTTACTGTAGTATGTCCTTCTACAATGACATAGGTTTTAAGTAATTTTTGTAATTCACTTTCTAAAAATAACCAATCGTGTCTTGTGTCCCCATGATGTAACTTGTTCTTTTAGATCCTACTTAAATGAGGATGTCAGGCGTGGGCGGTTTTCAACCCGGCAGAACAAAAACGAAAGTACTCGAGGCAGTTATAAAATATATAGTATTTTATTGGCAACAAAAGAGTACAAGATGCACATTTCGATTCTCCTCTGTCATTTGAAGACAAAGTAGAGCAGAAGCAATGAAGTGTAAGCGTCCTGTTTTTCTTCGAGCCGTTTAAGAAACTTTGGAAAATAATCATGCCCCTACTAAAAGATCTAATTTGCCATCTTAGAACACGAAGTTTTGGGGGAAAGTTTTTGAGTTCCCGATTTGCATCCTGATGATGATGTCTTTTCTTCCACATCTTCGTTTTATGTTTCACTAGTGCAGAACTTATGTAACGAGGAGACACAAGCGACCCATTAGCATTAGGCATTCATTTCATGCAAATTTTTCTTTCATCCCCCATTTATTATGTACACGATTTCAAACAGCACACCAAAACGATGAGACACCAACAAACTTTCTCTTAATTTGCAGAGTTTCACAGCAGTTTCCTCTACAAGCAAACAAGTAGCGATAGCCGCCGGAGTAAATATCGCATTGGTACGTACTTTTTCCACCAAAATATACACGCAATCGTGGCTCGTGTGCGCATTCAAGTCTATCTTTGTATATCAAACTTTTTGGATAAAGCTGCCAATCTCGTTGTACTCATTCAAGCGCTTCAAATTATTGGACAGGGGCGATTGGACATGGAAGAAAGTCCCAGGACCGTGAGGATTACATGAACATCGCAAACGTTATCATCATCAAGGGAGAGAAACAGCGAAAGAGTATATTTTTAAATCATTAAAACTCCACCCCAAGGGAAATGGAGGGATCCAAGTTGTCTGGAAAATGGGAATTGAAAAGCAGTAAATTGTTTACTCCTAGTTAGTATTACCAACTTGCAATGCTGAACAGGCGATTTTATTACACACGTATAGATCGCTAATCCACGAGAAAAAGTGATTTTCCCTAGAGAAAGTTCATTTTAGTTAGAGAAGCTAATCTCAGATTGGTACAAATGAGCAGCACTCTTACACACTTTTCATTTTCATAGATACACACTCAATACTTGTAATCAATCCGTAACTTACGGACCGTAAGTCACCGTTTGCCTTATAGTTGTGTAGGAGTGTATAATGTTTGGGGTATAGTGGCACTTTCATGAATTAAATTTTAAACGCGATACAGCCCTACAAAAATCAATTACATATTTCTAAATCCTAAAAAGCAGCCTTAATCGGCTTTTGTCTAGTGTTGTGAAATGTTGGGAAATGGGGGTTTTGGTGTTTTATACCTGCTCTCTTTGTCCCCCTGTAGTTGTCCTTGTGCCACCTCCAAGAAAACACGGTAACCTTTCCAAATACCGCCTTCATTCTTGCTGTCTAGTGAAGCCCGGTGAGTATATATTTAAATCCATATTACATAAAGTATCATCACCATCATCCGAAAAAGCTACCCCGGCTCTCTTTTCATGGTTTCCAAAGAAGATTAACGTCCTAATGTCACTGTCGTGCCTCTGTCATTCTTGCTTCAGAGACGGACTATAATTTATTCATCATTAATTCTCCCAAGAGCGAAGTTTATTCATGACACATAATCTGACTCTTAATACACACATTCTCATTTGGGAGTCTCGCGCTTACACTTTCCCAGATCCTCAAAATCTACGCTTTCCGTCCAGCATTTTGTTGGAGATGTGATTCCACTTTTGTCAGAGTGTCATAATCTTCTACGCGTCATACATCAGAGATTTTAAAAGGGGAATGTATTACATAAAATGAAATTTGGTGGAATTTGATGCTTTTTAGTGCTCCTGATACTTATTTAGTTGCCAGAGTACCACTATGTTTGATGAGCGTCTTTTGCAAAAAGTGTAACAAGATCAATTAGAATCAATGTCACAAATTGCCAACATGGAAAATTGAAAGTGTTCGCGTCCGCTGTAGACACATGCATTTATTGCTCTTTACATCTTTTCTCACTGTATCACCCTTGTGTTTCTGCCTTTATCCAGCAGTAAAAAACAAAATTGTGAAATTCATTTTCAATCAAGAGAAAGTGAAAGAACGGCTTTTCAAATATCGAGTGAACTGTAATTCGTGAATTTTGCAAAAGGAGATGAATGATGCAAGATGCACGTCTTATCCGTTTTATCACTCTATTTTACATTGTTCCCATTTTGCTACGCTATCCGAAACTACTGCGTAAGAAGACCAAAAATAGAATTAGTTGATGCTTTAGCCGAACCAAGGCTAGGCTAGCATCAAAGGATCTTTTATACGTAAGAATCCTCTTGCACTCAGTTTTTCCTTAAAGTCGCATTACCTAGATGTAATTCCCTTTTCCTATGGTAAAATGATCGAAACACGAAAGTGGGCGACCTGTAAGGCGTACAGTTCAATGTTGCAAAAATTATTGAGAATCAAGACCGTATGTAAAAAATGAGATCGATCAATCTGAATCAAGCCCAGATGCCAATGCCTTTAATCATCTTTGAGTTCCTGCCTAGCACATCTAAGCCTCATTTTCGGGGAACTGGAATATGACATCGGAACATTTAGTTCAATCATTTACACGAGTCTCTTCGCAGTGTCCGTTCACAAAAATGCGATTCATTTATTTATGTATCTTACATATTTTCAATGGCGCAACAAAACAGAAACGTCACATACATATTATTGTATATTAAAACTTAATTTCACCGATCACAACAACCCAGAGCACATGTCAAACAGAGTGTTCTTCAGCAATCCAATCTCTTCCCCCAGATCCAGGTTTTGTGAATACCGTGTTATCAGATTGCCCACCTCGAAAACTCCCAGTAACCTTACAAAACAAGGGTAAAAATAGCCAATGAGACCCTACGTGAAGTATTTGCGTAGGTCGTAACCTTTTTACAAAAAAAAAACTTTGTTGTCACCTTCTCTTCTCCCCAAGAGACGAGGAGGACACCGATCCTATATTTTATCATTGTGACAAGTAGCCGCAGAACATTAGCACAAAACCTTTGTGCACTCAAAGATTCCAACCTCCGTACTCACACTCTCACTTCAACATGTATATTACGACTCGGATTCTCCCATTTCCATGGGGGAGGAGACGAATGAGGACATTCATACGTCCAGTTTGCGACCGGCTTGGGAATTTCGGGCCATGATTTAATGAGCTACTATTCACTCCTTTATTCTACAAAAAGAAGAAAATGTATACAAGCTGAAGAAACTTGAATCTAAGGTGCAATGGACCAAGCCCCCTTAAAATTTCGAGAGACATTTAAAGCGGAAATGGAACAAGAAAAGGTGTCCCCTCTCTCTGACCACACACGAGGAGGAAACATGTTGCAAGAGATAAAGGAAAAATCCTTTTCCTGTAGAAAAGCAATGAAAATTTTTCTCTATTTCCACAGATCCATTACTCCCATAAATGGTTATATATGTACCTATATGTATATCGACATGTTTCCTCAAAGAAAAAGCCTGTAAAGAGTTTCGAGATCTTTTCCAGCCTGAGAGAGAGAGGTCCCATGTGCATTTCATCTCACGACACATCGTCTCTCACCGATGAAAGCCTTTAGCTTCCGTTGAATTGGCCAATCTGGACGAGAAGCCTTTCCCGTTGCCTTGAGGGAGTCGTAAACGGGAAGAGATAGGAAGGAAATGGTTGTGCAGGTGAACTAACACAATAATGCTTTTCTCCTCACACACATACCCCAGTCGTCGGGTCCTTTTTCTCTTTAAAAAAATGAATCCTTGTAAGAAACAAGGGAATGAGACGTTTTGTACTAACTATATGGTCACCACAAGAACATACTCTTTGCTCATCCTTTGCTTTTTGGCCATGACGCAGTTTTCAAAGACATGGGAAAAGTACAATGCGGATGTTACACGAGAGCAAGATGGAAAAGCATGTGTCCCACACATGTGCCAGGAAAAGAGACACTCGGTAATAATGTATGCGGTGGCAATAAAAACGTCGAGATTATCTATAAAATGTGAATCATACACGAAGACATGTACTCGAACCGTCTAGTTAGGCAACTGTCTTTGGTAAATAGAGAAGACACTCTTGTACACAAAAATGTATACAGCTAGTTAAAATCTTCCGTTTGCGGATCTCGAATTTCATATGAGGATTCTCATTGGGATGAATTCCATTTTACGACCAGTTCTTGTCACTCTCTTCCTTCAGGACTTTTCCACTGTAAAGGCTTCCCGTTCAGAAAGCCGTGGCAGTATATTGAAAAACGACAGACGGGCACTTATCACCTTTCTTAATTAACCTGGGAAAATGAACGGAGGATTTCATTTTGTTCATGTTGCTCCTAATACTTGCAAAGTAGAAAATGCAACTGAGACTCCGCCGAGAGTGGTTTGTTTTATTACAGGGATTTTACAAGGTGATTTTTCACCATCTGACAGCGCAAATAGTACAAGAGAAGAGGTAGCCACCTCATCATGATGTATGATGCACTCTTCCTCCTTTGCTTTGTACTCAGGGAGTGAAAATAGGTAATTGCTTCCATTCACTTGCTGATAGAACAGGAAAACTAGGGTAGTCGGTGCTTGAGTGCATTAATAAAATGAAAGTTGTAAATGGACATGTCATGTTCCCTCCCGAAGAAAATGTATTCACACTGATGATGATGAGGAAGAAAGGGAAAGCCCTGGAGAGCTCCGGTTGTTTCCCTCCAGATGTGGGTTAAGTCAAAGTGAAAATGAGAAAATATGGTGCGAAACATGGTTCTTGGAGGAGAAAGAGGGTTTAGTGGGGCTCCGCAAATGTAAATCGTACAAGCGTTATTTGTATTTCAGATTTGCACGTGAAGAGCTCTCTCGCTCTCTCAAACTCTGAGGAGTTATTTGTTTTCTGCAGAACACAGGGACTGTCATCGTGGTGGAAAATGACCGATAATGTGAAGTAGTTTTTAAACAACGTTTCAAGATGCCATTTCCCGAGGATGCAATATATGACGATTATGATGGTTCGATAATGGTCAGGATGTAGCAACCGATGAACTGATGAGGTTTGTTGTGAAGCGCACTTGAAACTTAACTGACAGGCAGAGGTTTAGAAAAACCATGTATGCATCACATGTCACGAGGAGAAACTCGTTTCAGCTGTTTGTTTCAACACTTTAGCACTCAGTTTATCTGACATGAAAGAGTCCCATTGTCCTTCAATCTCAGTTGCTCCCGTGTTCAGTTTTTAGCAGCTCATTGGAATTCATTGAGGAAGTGGATTCGCAACGGTGGACACATATCAACATATCAACGTTTTAATGTGCACTATTTTTATATATATGAGCTTTTTTTAATTCACGCGCATTATGCATGTGTCGCGATAAGTTGCCAAGCTCGCGAACTTTTGATGCTGGGTGCAATCGTAATGATGATATAAACATCTCGTACGAAATAACGCAGCAGGTTGCTTCTTGATGCAATAACCGTTGGAGAGAATGAATATGTGGACAACAAATATGAATTAGGAATAGAGGAGTACAGAAAAATATAGAATAATGTGAATGCGAATAATACATACAACCAGTTTGGATGAAATCAACCGTAAATATTTATCAATGCTAATTTAAACTTGTTTTTCACGAAACTAAATTTTGATAGAAAGCATGAAAGAATGAATATGTGGACAACAAATATGAATTAGGAATAGAGGAGTACAGAAAAATATAGAATAATGTGAATGCGAATAATACAACTGACAACCAGTTTGGATGAAATCAACCGTAAATATTTATCAATGCTAATTTAAACTTGTTTTTCACGAAACTAAATTTTGATAGAAAGCAATGAAAGAGCGAGCAAATCTCTTTTCAACGACGTATCTTTACTACGCTTAAAGTTTACATGACTCGTGAGGACATGTTTCCTGGTCCACCTGTAGCTTTCGTTTTCTTCACAACTCCAGCGAACCAGAGAGGTCGAAGAATGACCGCTCCTTCCCTTTCAGGAATGGGTGGTTTGCAGACACACTCGAAGTCTTTTTCCGTATATCAACAAAGCAGATAAATTCTTTGACATAATATATAGTCCAATAAAAAGTGGAGTACAGTAAACGATTTAAGCTTCTGTTGATGTTTGCTAAATATTCAGAGTTTTTTCATGCCCACTTCTAAACTTTCACGCACACCACACACACTCGCACGCGTGTACTTGAATGACGCGTTTATAAGCTCATTTTCATATCTTAAGACAAGAGTAAACAAGTTAATTTCAAAAGTGTATTTCAACACTCATAACAAAATGTGATGATCATGACCACAAACGAAATTTTTTATACAAATGTATTATAATTATGCGGTTATCAGTTCACTGTTTGACTTTGATGGGTACATGTTGGTCAAGATTTTATGTAGCTCCTCCGACACAAAGCAAATGAAATATTTTTGAACTCTCACTATATTACATAAGCCGAGAGAGGTATTGTTGACTTGGTCGGATTTACCGTGACATGTGTTTCGAGCTGAAAGGCAATAACAAGTAGGTACACAGACACTCACCACTCTTTGCTTGATCTCCAAACAAGAGAGTTCTCTGTGTGCTCGATGAAAGTTTGCGGCAATTTATTTATTGACACTTTGACCGCTGTGTGAGTGATAGGAGATTAGGTGACAAGGGTCTTATCATCGCAGCGTTCGGCCAACACTCGAAAATAACAAAACGCTCTTTGTATGTCAGGCTTCACTGTTGGTCGTCTCTATAGTCTTCCATCCAGGCAGTTGTATGTATCTACCGAGAAATATTGATTGAAATACATTTAGGTGCTCGAGCCTCTTAGCATAGTAAATGATGCCATATGCTTCAACATTATGATAAGCTTTCGATATCAAGTCTCGTCCCTCCAGCTCATAACACTCACGTTTCATATGGTCTAGTAAGCTTTTTTTTCGTGGTATCACTTCAGCCGGCTTCCATAGTCCAGACTTCAGTTTTCCAGATCAAGAACCTGGAGCAGAAAGGTCGGTCGCGCGAGTGCCCAAGTGATTTGAGGTTAGGGTTGTCCGAGTTTTGTTTTTCTTACAGTTAAAGGCTGCAAATATGGATAATCCAAACAAGCCGACGGTGACGCTGACACCAGCACCTCCCAAATATGAGAATGTCAAGATTTCTACAGAAAAGATTGTGATCATTCCGCCGGAACCTGTGTTTGTCAAGGATGACTACGATGAGGAGGCAAGCGAAAAGGATAAGTTGAAGGGTGGGAAAAATGACGGCATGGAGGTGTTTGAGGGCGACCCCGGTCTCACGGTGGAGGGTCAGGTGGCATACATGACGAACAGCAAGAGAGACCTGAGCGGACCTCGAAGAGTTTCAACCGTGAGTATTGGAAACAAGGCGTTAGGGTGGAAACGCTACCTGGGCCTGATTTACACCCTTCTCTCGACAAACATGTTCTCCCTAGGCTCCAACACTCTCAAACTGATGTCACACATGCATCCCCTTACTGTAGGCATGTACGCTTTCCCGACGGGGGCTTTATTGTCAGCCCCATTTATTTGGTATACACTGAAGATCGAGAAGAAACCCGTGATGACGAACATTTTACCCTGGAGAGAAAACAAGAGGTCTATTTTCTTCATGTGGGTAAGTTTTCGAGAAAAGTGTGGAGGGATAACTGCCTGTCAGATAATATTTTTAGTGAGATCATTGCAATGTTCCTGCAGTTTAGAGCGATGACGAGTGTGTTGATCTCGTACGGTTTGATTGCGTCCTTCAAATTTATCACTGTGGCTGACACTCGAACAATTCTTGCCTCATCCGTCATCACGGTATATTTCTTAGGGTGGATGTTTCTCGGCGAGAAATGCGGGATTGTTCCGATTGGAGTTGCTATCATGGCCCTTTGCGGCATTGGTGTGATGACCCGACCTCCAATTCTCACTGGGGCGGATTCTTTTGACAGAGACACGCTTGTAAGTGCTCAATCCATTGACAGAAGTAACTGGGTATTGAAGTACAAAGTATAAGGATGAATGACCAAGGTTGTTTTCGAATGATGCAGATCGGAGTGGGCCTGGCCTTTGTTTGCATGATCTTAGCTACCATTATCATCGTCTCGTTACGCTACCTCCAAAATGTGCACCACGGAGTGCTAAACACGTTCCTCTACAGTTGGGCGTTCTTCTGCAGTTTGCCCGCCGCAATTGCCACGGGCAATGTTATATACCCTGAGAATGGGTGGGATCTGTTCGGAATGCTGAGTGTGGGTGTGCTCTGGGCACTGGGCAATACTTTTCTTGTTCTAGCACTCCAGGTGGAGGAGGCTGGAGTCGTTGCACTCATTCGGTAAATCAGTTAATCGTGCGATTATAGCAATGTCGCAAGTTAATTGCAAGAAAAGAGTCGTCACACTGTAACTGAAAATCTGTACTTGACTTATAATTTGCAGGACGAGTGAGGTGATCTTTACTTTTTTCTGGCAAATGATTATTCTCAAAGTGTATCCCGATTTCATCAGGTAATCTAAAGGCTTTTTATACATCATCCTATGGAGATAAATAACAATCTACTAATATCACGATATTTTGTTGTTCACAGTTTAATCGGGGCAGTACTGGTGCTGACTGGAGTAATTGTGGTTACGCTCCGTAAGTGGGTGTCGTCGCTGGAGCCCGAAAGCAGCTTAAGAAAACGACTCGCCTTTGTTCTTTTGTGATTGGGTTGTGAAAAACTTTGTTCGTGCAACCCACACCGCAGTTTAGTGTAGTCCTTTATACATCAACAAGTGCATACATGTTTAATTATTTATTAGGATTAGCGTATTTCAATGATTAAAGTTGTTATCGGTTGAAATTGAATAGCACATGTCATTTGAAATATACAATGCATATCGCTCGCTTATTTGCAGAAGAGCATATTATTGCATTTCCTCAAGTTTTCAAAAGAACGTATCTGTTTTTTAAAAAAATTCTCAAATTTCTTAGCAGTTACTAGCTTTCTGGTGGTTACCGACCCCAGATTGGCTAATCGGTACATGCCATTTGTTGTATTAAAGAACTGAACAGGTGCCGATCAGCCAACAAGCAGATACGGCGTTTTGAAAACTTTAGTAAATGCACTATGCTCTTTTGTAAATAAGTGAGCGATACACACAATACATGCCAATATCGTTCATGGCACTGCTAGTGATTTTTGAATTTACAATATTTTATTGCCCTGTTCATATTGCCATTTTTAATCATACATAACAAACGAAAGGCGTTGCACCATTATGCTAGGATTAGTAAATACATGTAACAAAAGTCTTTAAGCATATCATACATTTAGGTATATTTGCTCAATTCAAACCTTTCTCGGATCTTAATTCCATATAGGTATTGTATTTAATATTGCCAATAGACAACGTTGGGGACAGTTGAGAATATCACCGGAACTTCCACATTCAGGAGAGGTACAATACTAAAGTTAAAGCTATAAGCTACTAAACCTAAACAGCAGTTGATGAGTAAGCGTTGGTTGAAGTTATCTTTACTACAACTTTGCTCGAATCCGCTTCAACACGTTGATTGGCATGATTGAATCTTGGCTTTACTTTTGGAAGAAATTAGCAAAATTCTGACGAACTGGTAAAATGCGATGGAATAGGCGACCGGAAACGACATCACAATCACAAACTCTGCCTTACAATTTGCAAAGAATTACTTGGTGGTCAATAATTTTTTCTGTTATGGTATAGTGTAGTTACCACGTTTTGGAAAATCACCCGAGGTCTTATGTGACGGCTTCGGTTTATTTAGAATGACACTTTACATAACTCCTCAGCTAATTTTAAAGTCTTTTCAATACAGTAAATCACAGGTATGATATATGCAACTTCACAGAACTAAATGCGAATAAAGTGAACAATCAACGTGTTGGACAGTTACGAGTGGCATATTATGTTTAAACATGTTAACATCAGACTGAAGAGTAAATGTTTCCGGACGCCGGGGACCATTTTTACGTCTGTTTTGAAGCCCCTTTGTCCATTCATAAGCAGTTGAGACAGCAGAACACATTTAAGCGCAACCGGATGGGTCTCCCGGACCTGGAAGACCAAAGGCAGCTCGGACCTTTCCATAAATGCGGAATCTCACAGGGGGAGTTTGGTGTCCGGGACCAGAACATTCGATAGGCCCATTGATGGCGTTTGTAGTCGCACCAAACTGGCCCTGTTGAACTCCAGGTTGATTCCGCACCCTTTCGCTCCAGTACCAAAACGAAGTTCGCCAAGCAATACTGTCGTCTCGAGCCACCTGGTCGGCATCGTTTACAAGACGATCGTCTCCAAATATGGAGCGGGAGGCTGCCTTGTAGTTGTCGCACCACGTCAGTTGAATGAAACCTTAGTGTAATAATAAAAATATAATAAAAATCAAGTATTAATAAATTGGAAACTTTTTGAATAATACCTCTGCCGTAGTAGTATTGTCCTGGAGCATCACATTCGGGTTTGCGATAGTTGTTCGGACACCCGGTTTGCTCGCAAGCAATCTCCCTTTTGTAACGAAAACCTCCAGATTCGTGTAAGAATTGAGCGAGTGCCATCGCCGCTTCTTGGGTTGAGGCAAGTCGTCCGACAGAGTGACCGTAATTGTTGAAGTTGTTGTAATGATCTTGGGAAGGAGCGGGATACCCATTGTCGGTACATGCTCGGCTGAATTGGTCGTACGATACGAAAGCTATTGGAACACGCATTCACTTAGCATGTAGTAGCATGTACTGCATTTACTATGTAGCAATGAAATCACTTTGTCTGCAACTTACGCTGGCCTCCACTTGGAGGGGGTGGTTGTGGTGGATTTCCTCCACCTCCGTTTCTTGCGCAGCAATGATACTTATATCCGGAAGACCCATTATCCGAACAAGCTTCACGGCCTCTCTCATCCCTGTCGTACTGGTCACAGCCTTTCACGGCCCAATGGTCAGGTTGACAACCGGTCCACCAGCAGTCTCCTCTGATGGACACAGTTCCTACTCCCAGCAACAACAGCACCACCGAAGTTATTCTCATTTTTACTCTCAAGCACTTTAATAAATATAAAAGCTTTCACGAAGAAACTGCTAAAATACCTGAAGCTTTCTATGTATTGCGTCGCTCCTTTTATACTCGTTGTCACAACGGTCCTCAAAAAAAGCGGAAACTGGCTTGACAATATTGGGGATTTTATCTTCACCACTGTGCCTGTAATATATAATGATGCGGTTCTTACATGATTTGCAATTACCATGCGGTATGGCGGTTGCCAATTTTCTGAGTAAAATGCTGTTGTATTGGGGCAACTAATGTTCATTGATTATTAAATGAAAGAAGGTGAATGCTGCTCATCATTAGATGAGGGAAACGCACCCATTTAGGGTACCCATTCTGTGAGATATCATTCTCTCCGTTATAATGAATGACTCACGTTTTGCTCATTCTGCGATTCTTGGTATTATACATATTTAATACGTTGGTAATGTTGGTATAATGATATTACACTCTACATGCTCAGGCTTGTATAAATACGATTAATCGGTAATTTGTCGCTAGCATACATACTTGACAATGAATAATTGAATGTCATTATACAAGTCTGGTTTAAGAAACTCGCAGTTCTCCTTTTTTGCAAAAGAATTAATTCGAACACTTACACAGTGTGTGCTCAATAGTGAACTAAATTCGAAATCATGTTCTGTAAAGACATCAGTTCTTGAACCAAATGGACGAAAGCGGCAGGTTTTTCCGGTACTTACCGCATTTGTTGTTCGTGGTCAATCGTATGTGGACGTTTGTTGTTGATGTTAACAAGGAAAGTGAGTAGCAATAATCCGCTACGCAAACCATTAACCATTAACACCGACTGACCAATTAATCAGCTAATTAAAACCACGATTGTTTGTTTCTAAACATATTTGGAAAATTTGCAGCATGGTAAAGCATAATTAGAGCATAGTCTTACATGCACATACCTACACATGTGGCACAATTGATTCTTGATAAAAAAATACGTATGAAATTTTGATTTTTAACGTATATCGAGGTCGTTTCGATGAACTTTAATTCGTAGGTATATGGTTTAAAAATACATATGATTTGGAACAAAACATACCAAGCAGTGTGAAGTTTGAAAGAGGATTTTTAAATCTGATTTTACAGGAATAATTGCCAGGTATTATGCCAGACTCGATTGCATTAAAATTTTAAACCAACCGGTTTCTTGTACGGTTCGCTTCGATTTGCCTGCACCAAGCGTTTTATAATACTGTTTGAATAACTTCTAAAGAATGCCACGTACGTACGCATTTCATCCTAGTTTAAATTTTGATGAGTGGATGATGTGCGCAATAATATCCGCATAAGAGCTTCAATGTGCACATTTTGCTAAGTGATCATTTTAATTTTGCAATTGTTTGCGGACTGCTATAATAGCCTAATCCACTAGTCAAAGATATGAGCAGATTATTTATTAAAGAATGCTAGCACTCTAGCACTGTCTCATTTCGTTTCGAATGTAGATCACCGTTTCCGGAGTCTGCATTTTGTGAATGATACAATGATTGATCTGCAGAAAAGCATGCATGAAAATGACTATTTTAGGACTAACGTGATTTGGTGCAATATCTGATGACGCAGTCGATGCAGATGTCAGAGGAGCTGATAACAAAATGTTACAGAATAATAATGTTTGATAAATGATAATGATGAAAAATATTGGTATTTTTTTGGCTTTGAATTCAGATTCATCATATAGAGCAAAACGGATTAGGTGACCGGTGACATGTATATTAAATAAATGTATGCACAATAATTTAAAAATCATGTTGCCGGATGCACATGATTCACATGATGCACACTGTTCCTTGGTCACTTTTATCACGTTTTTATGATTACACATTTCGAGTGCGAATTGTTTATTTCTCCGTTGTTATCTCCGTAAGCATCGATGAGTGTTCCATTACATTCAGACTAAAACAACACAATAGAATTTCCATTAGCCAAGTCGGTCGTCTCAATGATATTCCTACTGAAGCTGAGAAAGAGAAATTGAACTAGGACCGTTGTTTTCAACTTTACGCAAAAAAACTTATAAGTGATAAGAGTTTTCATAAGATAAAAATACTACATTCGTATTTCAATCCAGAAAAATATGGTATACATATATGTACGTATCAAAATTAAGCCGATTTTTTGCAGTCACAGCAGCAGAAATTTTAGTCTTTTTCTCGTGGGATTTTCGGCATCCAAAGAGGCAACCCACTTTCGAAGTGTCAC
>JAHZMW010001022.1:0-21032 GCA_027743745.1 Alloscopus bannaensis | reverse complement strand
TCCCGAGACGAGAGCGAGCGAGTCTCGGCAAATTTTAAAAATCCCGAGCGAGCGAGATACGAGATTAAAGTTTTTTCGAATTTTGCACACGTCTAGTATATATGCATTATTATATTACACTGTATTAGTTATAGTTTTGCGTCCTGCATTTTATTCTGTACCGCACACTGGTGCACTTTTCGTTTTGGGCTAGTTTGTCCGTTGCCATTTTACTTTTGTAGTTCTCCACTTCTTGTTGAACGTGAGTTGTTGTAACACGCACACACTTTGTACGTTTTACTCTCCGTGCTAATTCGACACAATAAAGTTTACTACCTCAGTTAAAGTCCCGTGTTTATTAATTATAGATTAGTATACCAGTTATACTATTATGGTAGCAGAGGGTAGTTTATTGTCAGTTTGGAATTAGTCGAGAAAAGTGAGTTCCTGGGTTAAACTGGTCATCAAGTGGTTCGGATCTGGAGACAGAAGTAGTTGGTTTACTACATAAAAGTTAAAGTTCAGAGAGAATAACTCCAAATAAATTACCAGAAGGATGGCGGCAACAGTTGTGAGGAACGAGACCATTTTGGTGTTAAATGGCAGTAATTTCAACCACTGGAAGTTTCAAGTGATGCTCGCAATGGAGGAGGATCATTTCATCATCTTTAAGTGAGTCGCAGTTGGAGTTCGTATTTAATTGCAAGACATCCAAGGAAATGTTCGAGACATTGAAGAACAAGAATTCCCGTGTCTAAAAAAGTCCCGTGTTTATTAATTACAGATTAGTAGACCAGTTATACTATTAATTTGTCATGCGATTATCTAAAAAGTTAACGCAATTCGGAATATTTCTTCCTATAGAGCAAATTATTCATTAAATTGAAAGGTTTGAACATGAAAAACCAAGTGCCATATATTCGTTCACTCATACAAAAACTATCAACTATTTGATAGATAGGTAGATAGAGCTGAATGGCACAATTGGTGAGGCTAGCATCGGTGTGCCTAATAGATTAGATAAATACTGCATGCTCCGATCAATCCTTAATAGTCAGTCTCATTCTTAATATTTAAAAACATTATTATCGACATTGCAATTCAAAGTTTTCAAAGTTGTCAAAATGCCATGCATCATCGCTGCAAAGTTTTAAACTGTTGCCACAAATACCGATCAGACCTAGGACATTTGGAAATTATATAGCAATTTGTATCACAATAGTACGTAATTCCTCAAGGTAACCTGCAATACAACTTCAAGTCCAAACAAATGTTGTATATTTATAATCAATAAAGATGACGGTATATTACATCAATTCAGAATAGACAAGAATCTGTTTGAAAATCTGTGGTTTTCATTGGGGTTCCAAATTTTCAAGGCCAGCACGTCAAAACAGTCATACCTTAGAATTCGAGTGTCTCATGTTTGAAAAACATGGCGTTCCATATTTCAACCTCTGTTCAACCATTACTACTACTAGCCTTTAGCATTTCTTCTGTTTCACTTCAGACAACAAAGTCCACCTTTATCGACCCTTTTGATGATCTCAGTGTGACCTACAGTTTATTTCCCGACGCACGAGAAGCTTTTGAACCCTAACTCCAGGATGCAAGTAACGATGCACCTTGTGCAGTGGTTAAAAATTTGGCGCTGTACCTACGACCGTTTCTGCGGTGTTTAGTGGTGCTCACGAACTTCCGCAACGTTGATATACTACCACTGTCAATTCCTCTGGTTTTAAGAGAGACTCAGCCAATCCTGGAAATTCGGAGCTATACCTCATCAGTGGAGGGTCAGAGTGAAAGTTTCAGACTACTCCTTGTGCCCACCCAGAAAATGTCAAATGACACATTAATAGTAATAGGGGAAGGATTGATTCCAAAAACCGAGGCTTGGCATGTTCAAACGGCAGGCTGGAAGAGACAGAAATTACCTGGAGACTTTGGAATACGGTATTGCTTATAAAAAGGGATCGTGGACGACCTTATGCCAACTTTGAAGATTCAATTAGAATCAAAAATTGTTACAACACTTTGACCTTCGTTAGTTGCGGAAAGCCGGCGATGGAAGGGCTAGGATTTCGAGAGCTCATTCATATTTTCGACGTTTGGACTTGGCTCGCCGTTATTCTGCTAATTATAACGGTACCTATAACAGTTCACTGTAGCTCAGTGTTGAGCATGTATTTCAAATCCGGGAAACTTGTACTGATGAAAGTAACCTCGCGTAAGTTTCTCCAGCCGATTTCACTTTTTCTGGAGAAAGCCGATCCGAGTTTGTCCCGTGACTTGGGGTCGCCACCGAGATGGATTATTGGAACATTCCTTTTCGTTGCTATGGTGATAAGCAATGCCTACAAGCATGATAACGTATACAGAATGATTTCGCCGAGAAGAATGGTCCCTATCTGGTTCCTCCAGCAACTGACCGCCAGTGATTTCCAGCGGTATACGAGAATGAATGAGAACAAGTTTAAGGGCTTCAGTTTCTCGAAAAACATACGTTTCTCAACCGAAAAGCAGAATCAGCTACACGACCCCGAAAGCAGTAGCGGGGAATGGAGGCCATGGTTCTCTGAGTTGATTGAGCATCTTTATCCCTATTCCTTTGACGAATTGACGAAGGAGGACGAAGAGAAGTTTAAAATTCTTCGTCATGACGTCAAGTTGCATTCAAGCACTTTGTCAAATCTTGGAGAGACATTGGATGAAGCCAAGGGACCTCAAGAGTATGGAACCGTATTTGGAAGGAAGCAATTCAATTCTTTGATTGAAGTTTTAAAGAAAGGACCGCGAGTCGCTGTTTTTGTACCGGAAGTGGTTGGTCGTCAATATCTGAATGTTTTGAGGGGAGAGGACCACAC
Organism: Alloscopus bannaensis; assembly: GCA_027743745.1. Lineage (NCBI taxonomy): Eukaryota > Metazoa > Arthropoda > Collembola > Entomobryomorpha > Entomobryidae > Alloscopus > Alloscopus bannaensis. The sequence goes on along the minus strand of JAHZMW010001022.1, from coordinate 18,189 downwards.
ATGCTTCATGGGAAAGGAAATTATGGTAAAAAGCGGATTGGTCTTTTCCTTCACGGGCTGGCTGCCGTTACACGTTTGGCGGGGATTCCAGACATTGAGTGCGTCGGGTATTTGGAATCACTTGAATGACATTGTGCTATTCTCATTTTCTTCAGGGGCCGATAATCTGGTGGAAACTGAGCCTCGTGAGAAGCCGACTATGAGTGGGAATGTGTTGGTCATATTTTCAACGGTAACCATCGGAAATGCTGTAGGCGTCGTTTGTTTTTTGGTAGAATGTTTTATGGTGTGCTGTTTGAGTTATATTTCTGTAGCTGTCAAAATTTTCATAAGAAAGTAGATCTTTTAACAGATACACTGTTGTTCAACCCTATATTCATTGTGTTATTACGATTTGTATTAAGGGCTTTGTAAGTAATTTGTTCTGATGTTTTGATGTAATTGTCGCTCATAAAAAGTCTAATTGATAATTGAAGAGAAAGGAAGACAGCATTTCTCATTGTATATTTTGTTTAATGTCTGTTTCTCAAAGCTTAAATCCGTAGTTTGATCTCGCTTCGTTTATTTGTTGGGGGCCAATTGCTACAGTGCACTGTACACACTGCAGTGCTTTTATAGTCGCTTTTACTGATATTTTCCTTTGTAAATTTTTTCCACCAGGTCAATTAGTTCGTAATTTTTACTTCTCCATTATAAGATTCTGCCATTATTATTATAAAAAGATATCTTGTGAACTTCTAGTCATTACATATAGTAAGTTGACGAGTCGTAACTTGCGACGATAAATTTCGCATTCCATTTCATCGTTTTATAAATTTAACTTAGGAAGTTAACTGGGTGCTACCTAAATACAAAACCTGAAATATTTAATGAAATTCAATAAATCGTCTACACGAATTGCGCTAAAGTAAAACCTGGCGGAGAAGGCTATTGGAACAGTAGCTCAAAGCTGGGAAATTTTTAATTATAAAGGCGACATTGAAAATGGTAATTCTGCCACAAGCAATTTCCGGTCTGCCTTTTCTGTGAATATTAAAATTACACCAATGTATGATTATCCTGAGCTGTATATTTAACTTATAACAGTGTTCAAATGTCAGTAGTGGTTTGTGAGCCAACTGTGCGGTCCACTTCTGTGTGCATTGCTTTATGCATCAAGAAGCACAGAAATTGTTATAAACATTAAATTTTTACTTTTACTTGTAAATCCCCTTTTAAATCGTATTTTTTATTCTTCAAAACGTGAAAATTATCACGCGTATGGACGAACATGGTTTTGCATCATTGGCTTTTACAATTTTTTTTACAAATACAGCAAATACACCTTTCAATCTGTAGGTTTCCTGGCGTTTACTTCACAATCAACCAACCCAATTCTCTCTGCACAATGTATTTCTACGCTGGGCTAGGTCCATGGAATGCAGGTTAAGGTACCCCTGGCTTTGCATTTGTTTTTTTCTTTTCTGGTTCAGAGAGAACCTTCGAAATGGGACACCGTAGTGTTAATTTGTGAATGGTATTTAATATTTTTCATAAAGAGGAGTCTGCTGATTTTATTTGTATACAAACCCTGGCACTAAATTACCTAATTAACTACGTACGTAATATTTTCCGTATAGAAACGAGGTCTGCTAGAGTTTTTCCGTATATTTTTACCACATACCGGTTCTTCTCCAGAGTTAAGAGCCTTCTTCAACATTTTGTTGGAACTGACGTGGACCGCCCTGTATCTCAATCAGAAGCGCCAGATTAAATTTCGTGCATATGAAAATGCGATTAGATAAGCTTTCGATCGATATTCTAGGTGAGCAACTTCCCGTGATGTCATTTAAAAGCAAAATATGGCACGAATTTAAATAAATAACTACGTATTTACATGCACGAATTGCACGATCCTTTTTGGCGGCAATGTAATGAGGGCAATTTCGAGGCTCGTCCTCAGAGCTGACCAATTCATATTTACACATCGAATATTGGCAATCAAAATCCTGCCAGAGGCAATTTCCTGTTTGATTTTTTTTGTGGTTATTAGACTTACACAAGTGTTTGGTAATTTTTTTAGGTACACATCCTAATTGTAGCAAGGTATTCAATTGTAATTAGTAATTTTTTTGTACTTCAAGTTTACGTGGTCCACTTCGTACAAGCTGCTTAAGCATTTTACAATCCTTTGTCCTCTTGTGAGACCTTTCAGCAGAAATCTTTTTGTAACTTTCTTCACAATCAACCATCCAAACAAACAATGTATTTCTTCTGTTGGCTCGGTCCGTTGATCTACATCAAATATACAATCCTTGTCTGTATCGCTGCGGAAGACACATATGAAAACCTCCCGCTCCTCACAGGCCCTTCAGAGCTGCTTGAAAAAGCAATCCCTGAATATTTCGGATCCGATTTCTCTCCCCAATTTAGAAACGACATCGAACACCTTTCCAATTTCAACAGCTACTTGGCTCCATTCAGTTCGTGCTTTCTTCACATAACGAACTCCCAGCTATTGGATTTCCTTCCTTTTCACATCCCTCTGGTACTCCGGCACCTAACACTAGCTATGCTATACTGGCCTGATGAAGGTTATCCAAATGATTACTCATTGGTCACTGCCGCCTCAAACTTGGCCCCTGTAAAAAATCTCTCATGCAGTCGTGAATTTGCGACGTGCATCTGTCCCTGGTCCAAGTTGTGGTATGAGAGTCGCAGCTCCACGGTTTGCACCCAGCTCGACTTCCCCACAATGGCAATGAATTCGCGACCTTGGAATTGTCAAGTTCATGTCCACCTCTTTCCCCAACTTTTTTTCGGGATGAGTCGAAGAAGTGATCGCGATCATTGGCCTTATGCTCTCCAATATCCAACGGCGTTCTCACGGAAATGTCCTTATATCTGGGACAGACCATTTTTGGAAGTCGTAACGCTTCCAAACAGCGACAAGTTCGGGTCCCTGTTAACGACGATGAAAGATACTTTCATGTTAGACGGACTTTACTTCAATGGACAGTTTCTGCAGCTTGATTGTAATCGCTCCAGGGAGGGAGCTGGAAGGATTCTGAGTGGAAAATTTGACGCCGCTTGTCGCAACTGCGAGCATCACACTGACGACAGCGTGAACGCGTCATTTTACCTGAGAGAGGCCCACGCCTGGATTTACAAGAGCATGTTCCCTCGCTGAGGTGGAGGGAGTGGGTGGAGCACCCCATAAAATGGTGGAGTTCATCGTTGACGGGTTGTCCAAAGCGAGGGTGACGTCAAGCGATGTAGAGCGAATATGTCGCTTCGCTCATTTAAGGAATGATGCGAAAATCGGGGCAATACTCAACGGCAAGTTCCCAGAGATCATGCTTCACGAATACCTTCTCCTGTTTGCATCGACTGCTGGAAACTACAGTATTTCCTCGGTTAGTGCTTGCGTCAACGGCATTTTTGTGATGAGCCACGGAAATCAAGAGGTGTTTAGGCGAGTGGGTGTTAATTTTATGCAACTCCAAAATAACGGGGATCCGCTAAGTGTGCGTAGCAATGAGAGGATTGGCTACGGNAATCAAGAGGTGTTTAGGCGAGTGGGTGTTAATTTTATGCAACTCCAAAATAACGGGGATCCGCTAAGTGTGCGTAGCAATGAGAGGATTGGCTACGGGATAAGCAAGGAGTTGAGCAAGAAACTCACAAATCTCGCTTTCCTCAGTTGTGGGGCTCCGCCTCGACCGGAATTTGCGATTTGGGAGCTCATGGGTTTACTAGACACGGGAACATGGTTGGTCGTGATTATTATTCTGTTTATTTGTTGCCCACTCTTTACATTTTATACTGAACATTTCTCAGTTCTAATCGAGTCGAAGAAAAATGAAAGCAGGGAACAGAAATGGGTGAAAATATTGCGTTTGCCACAACTCGAAGTGTTTTGGGGTCCAGTGGTGATATTCCTGGAGCAAGGCAACCCGTACAGTGACGCCACGTTGAGATGGGTTAGCGTTCGTTGGGTTGTCGCCTCGATTCTCGTTGTGTTCACCGCGATTCGCACTGTCTACCGGTTGGACAATGTTTATAATCTCATGGCTCCACGGCTTCCGGTCCCGTACGAATTCGTGGACGAGTTGGTTCGCGACAAGTTTCAGGTTTTCACTAGACTGCGCCAATACGAGGAGCCCTTTTGGCCAAAAAATGTGTCCCAAGTGTCCCCTCACTCAGTGTCGGGATTGATCTTTGCTAATCCTAAAGTGTATCACTCTGAATCTACGGAAGTCAATATAAATCCACCAAGACCTCTCAACGGCACCAGGCTTCATCCCGGCGCTGTAGCGTTGTTGCAAGATATAAGTCGGAGGAACTGGACAAACGATGACTTTAACTGGGCGAACGATTTCATGGAGGATCAAACAAGGTTGATTGACGAAGATTTGCAAAGGTGTGTCAAAGTCGGGGCTATCCTTCCTTCGGTGGATTGCCACCGGATAAAAGTGAAGTTGTTGAAGAAAGGTCACAGTTACGTTTACTTCGGTAGCAGAACTTCGGAAGGGAAGCAACTTTTGAATTTTGGAACGCTGAGAATGATGGTGCGCGGCTGGATTCCGGAGTTTGTTCGAAGGATTTTTCTCCACCTGAGTAACACCGGCATTTGGGAGTGGTGGGCTGAGGTGGGGCTGGGCGGAGGGAATAAGGTAACGGTCGATCTGATTACGCATGATATGCCGACTTTAGATGGGAATGTTGTGATCACCTTTGCGATCCTTGGACTTGGTTTGGGAGTAACGGCAGTTGTTTTTGGTGGAGAGATTGTGCACAGTATGCTCAAGTCTGAGTCGTGGCAAAGGTGTTTTTCGCAGTTTAGACCTAAAAACCTGCGTCGAGCCTTGAGAACCTATGGACAAAACTTTAGAGCCTGTTTAAAAAATCGGGGTAAACCCCCATTGTTCTGGAAACGAAACAAACAGAGGGGCAAATTGTAGAGAAAATTACGCATAGCTATAATGGAACACAGACTTTCACGAAATTACGAAATCTGAGATTTCGTATGCTTTATAATGTGCCTTAAGCAAAGATCATGGTTTTTGTATTAAACATACAAAACTCTTTGTGCCTTAAGTATTGTGAAGTTGCACTGTCACACTTGAACTAATTTCATTTTTATTCTAAGTTGTTATGACATTAACAGATGTTAAGGAGTAGCGATCAACTTGATTGATATTGATGACCTATTGATTTCTTACGTTACATTATATGCGATTACATTATATGCGCATAATAAATAGGTAATATTTTGTAGGATAAACTTTAAAACAATAAATAAATAACATCTTAAAGTGTTTGCACATCCTCTCATCAAATGATTGTTTTCAATTTAAATGGATAAACTAATCGTTCGCTGGTGTATTATTATTAGATTTCCATTTCAACGATTGTGAATCCATTCATGAATTTGGAGTTTACCATGACGACGTTGGCCACCATGAAAAACGCGTTACCATTCTTGTCCTTTCCTGAAAACCCACCCATTTTGATACACATACTTTTTGTAATATTTACTTCAAAATCTGAAGCAACCAGCTCCGAATTTGTTAACCTGTTCGAGTACAGAAATCAACTTCACAACTTGTTTCCCGAAGCTGAAGAAGCATTTCTACCGTACTCCGGCGAACAAATGGAAAATACATCATTTCCAGTGGTTGAAAATATGAACAACTATTTAACCCCTTTTGCTCACTGTTTCGTGGTCCTCACAAACTTTCAAAATGTTGACTTGCTTCCACCAGTCATCCCTGTAGTTTTGAGACAAACTCGACTAGTCCTGGAGATACGGAACAACACTTCGGAAATGGAAAATTATAAGGGACGCGTCTTCAGGCTGTTTCTGTTACCGACGACCATCCAGAATATACCGAACGGAAAAATGGATCTTTACAACAATCACATTTGCTACACTTCCCATCTTCTTACCAGCGACACGGATGGTTACTGCGTCAAACTGAGTTTCGAACCTTTTGTCCTCAACTCAAAATCCTGGAATTGCGAAGCAAGCTTTGCGCTCTATCCTGATAAGCACTTGTTCACAAGTCGGCAACCTAAATTTGTCACTTTGTTCTCGGGTCATCCTTTCAAGGATTTGGTCAACTTTCCAACGGCCTTTGGATTTAACCAGAGGAATCTTGTATCCCTTCGACAAACTCCGAGTCACAAACCAGTCACTATATTAATTGCACCTGAGAATTTTTTGAAAGGAACTGCCCCATTTAGAGAATTTCTGCAAAGATTTCTTGGGTCAGCCTTCATCCCTTTTAGAGATCGATCTTCAACGGATCTAGACATGTTTCTTCTCTTTTCCGTAACGAGAGAAAGGAAAAGACTACCACATCTTGAGGTGGGATACATAACAAATCCTGAATTTTTACTGGGTTGTCCCCTTTGCGACAGCAGTGGGTTTAGCATAGAAATTGTTCCACTTATGAAACACTCTTTAAAAACTTTTTCACTAATCAACCTTTATTCTCAAGTGGCTCAACTTCAAAAGCAGCAAATGATGTTACTTACTGGCTCAAACATGTACTTTTCGGAAGTTCTAGATGCGTGGTTAGCCGCCTGCACCACCCCTAAGGACATCCATAAACTTTCCACTTCCAGTGGTAGGACGAACATTCTCTTGCAGTTGTACACCAGGCTTGTGATGTCTGTTCTGAGAAATTTCACTTGGATTCAGTCCAACTCTTCTGGGTTAAACCAGGACTCCGTCGAACGAGCCTGTGTCAACGGGCACCTGAAAAACTTGGAAATACCAGTAGACACATTTCTAATAAGGACGGGTAGTACATCCCTCAGTATATCTAAGGACAAGGGAAACTCCTACGACTATTTCGAGACGTCAATGAGATGGCAAAATTGTTACGACGCTTTCACTTTCGTGAGTTGTGGCCAGCTTGGAAAGGAAAACCTCGCATTTTTAGAACTCATTCACATATTCGACATTTGGACATGGCTTGCCGTCGCTCTACTTATGATCATCGCTTTACCTATAATTTTACATTATATTTCTTTAGCAAGTCATTACTTCGCTACCGGAGCCAAAGTTGCGAGACTAACTTGTAGAAACTTTCTCCAACCTATTGCAGTTTTACTGGAGAAAGAAGATGGGACCTTGTCTCAAGAAAAGTCATCACCATCTCGATGGATAATTGGTAGCTTTTTGCTAACCGCAATGGTGATTAGCAATGCATACCGACATGATAACGTTTACAAGATGATCGCACCACGACAACTGGTTCCGGTTTTGCACCTCAGTCAACTAATGACTGCAGGATTTCGCGGCTACACAAGACTCGACGAGAGGAATTTTAAAGGCTCCGGCAAATACACAAGAAACATTCGTTATGTTCCTGGAAGCCGGGTTCAACTCTCGGACGGTAAACAAGTCTGGTTTGCCGAGCTCATTATGCAACTTTTCCCCTTTTTATTTATCAACCGAACAAAGACAGATCAGGAAAAAATTCTAAATCTTAGACTTCGGGTGCAACTCCACCCGAGCACAGTTCCCAATCTAATTGAATCGCTGGGTGGAGCCGAAGTTTCGTCTGATGAGGCAGGAATAATATTTGGGAGGAAGCAATTGGAGACGTTGGTTGAAGAGCTCAGAAGAGGTCCGAGAGTCGTGGTGTTTCTTCCGCAATTAATTGCTCATCAGTACCTGAAATTGATTGGGAAGGTGCGCCACAAATGTTTTGTCGCGAAGGAAATAATTTTTCAGAATGGGATCGCCTTGGATTTCACTGGATGGTTGCCGAGTCACGTTGTTGACGGATTTCGGGCTTTGGGGACTTCGGGTATTTGGGATCATTTGAATCGTTTGGTTTTGTCCACATTTTCTAAAACGGAAGACTTTTGGCATATTGAGAAGCCAACAATGGGAGGGAATGTGTTGGTCGTTTTTGCGACATTGGGCATTGGAAATGGGGTGGCAGTGGCCTCTTTTCTGGTTGAATTGGGGTCGAGGATTTTTATGCAAATAGGGAAAAGAACTTCAAGATGCTTACCGCTCACAAGCTTTTAATATCACAGCGGTCTATTGAGTTTGCTCAGCTTCTGACTTTTCACGTAGTTTCCGACTTTTTCAGTGATCCAGTCTATGAAATACGAAACTTCTGTGTAGACTCCAGGAAAGTTGGGTTTAGCACATCCTGGCCAAATAAAAAAATAAAATTAAATTTCTATAACAATGCCACAATTATGTCATGTAAGCTTACCCTCGCCCCAAGAAACAATTCCAGCTAAGTAATCGCCATCCACACTGTACGCCGGACCGCCACTGTCGCCACCACAAGAGTCTTTGCCACCGATCCCCATGTACCCGGCACATAGAAAGGAGGAAAATATGACTTCCTCAATGTCGGCATAAGCGTCCTCACAAACGTCGTCGGCGACTACGGGAACTTGGACAATTTGGAGATCATCAGGACGCTGACCACGGTGCTCCAAGTTGCCCCATCCGCTTACAAGTAGGTCTCCTGCTCAGAATAGAAATTTTGTCATTTGAAAACACTTTTGTAACCTTTTTTATTTTACCTTTTGTTTCTTGTCCAGGAACTGGAAGGCGGACTGGCATCACGACGTCATTGAGGTCAAAAGGAAGGTCGAGAAACAAAAGAGCGATATCATTCTCGGCCGTGGCGCCATTGTAATTTTCATGACTCACAATCTTCACCACTCTCCTCTCCTGCTCCAGCCCTGTTGTATCGCTCAATCTGACATCACCGGCGACAACGGTTGTGTTTTCGAGCTTCAAAAAGGTGACGCAATGTGCCGCAGTCAGACCAACTAGGAGGCCCTCCACCAGAATTATGGAGGCGCCACAATGATGATTTTCTTTGTGTTGGATTGAGATCTGGTACGGGACTTCTGGGAGGTATGGAACTTCACCTCCCACGATTCTTGGAGCTTTCAAAGCGGTTGAGTGAGCAATCAATGGAAAATATGCTTAAAAAGAAACAAAATCCTTTATGCATTTCCAATGTGTTAAAAATGTTTTATGTCGATCCAAAATCCATATATTGATCGATATCTTACCGGACGTGAGAAAAATTCCAATAATCAATACACCGCCCTTCATGTTTTCTCTGGTGATCGATTCGGCTTATTTTTACTGTTTAATATTAACAAATACGTCAAGTGCTGAGGTAGAAACACTTCCTCACTTTCGAATCTGCGGAACAAGAGTACATCCGTTGCTACAGGCGGAGGATGACTATATTCGGATGCTGAAGCCATTATTTTCGAGGTTTAGAAGATATGATGCGTCGCGTGTGTAAGCTTTTGCTCAATTGTCATAGAAATAATTACTTCTCGGATGCAAATAAATATTAATGTGGTATTGCAGTTGTAATACAGTAGTACAGAGATAAAATCACATTATGTAAACGTGTCAGGTTCAACTGCTTTGTGTTAAGTAGTAATGGAGGAATGTCTATGAGGTATATCGAAATCCAATGTCATTTGCCAGTCAACTAGGTCACTGTGCTAAGGAGCGGAGTAGGCACGTTATTTATTTCTGGCTGACACGTTGTTTGTTCACTGTTTAATCATGCTTAACGGAGTTGCTTATGTTGTCTCATATTAACGGATTAATAAACAGTCATTGTGGATCAACCTTTAAAATAATGGTATCTTTATTGACAACTATACTAAGCCACTATTTTAAGTCTACACAAGTTCACGTGAAGATAGCATTAGTCGTGTCCAACCAATTCGGACCCGGAACAAACCGAAACGAGCCAAGTCGGGCACTTGATCCGCCACTGATTTTTAATATACAATAGCAAATTTCTAGCGAATACTCAGTAATCACTCCACTCCTTAATTACGAAATTAATTTTTCACAGGACAAACGCTATCTAGTTGGCGAGTCTTCCACCCTATGACCGATGAAGAAACGCATTTTTCTACACGGCATAATGAATATAAAATACAAATATCTCTCATGCTCATCAGAGTACTCGAGAGGATTTGGAGAGTAGTTTTTTTTGTTTACGTAATAGTAATGCATTAACATGCCGATTATTAATGTGTTAATGTGTTAACCTTCCATTAAAACTGGAATTTTTTTTGACACAATTGACAAAAATGTCTGACTTGATGCAAGTCAGCCCTCATGTCTCCAAATAGCCCAAGGAGTAATAATTATTATATGCAAACTCTACATTTTCTCCATAATAATTTTCCAAGTTCAACCACAAAACAAGCCAACGACACCCCGAATCCTCCCAACAACATCACAAAGATCACCACCACGTTCCCAGACATCGCCGGTGTCTCCGCTGGCACCTCCTCGTCTGCCGCAGTAGACGAAAAGGAAGCCAACACAATTTTATTCAACTGGTCCCAAATGCCTGACGCGCCCAACCTCAGAAACCCTTCCCAAATGTGAGAAGGCAACCATCCAGTAAATTGTAAAGCTATCCCATTCCGAAACAAGGTCTCCTTCGCAACAGAGCACTGGTGGTGCCTCTCCCTCCTCAAGAGCTTCAAATATTGATGGCCATCTGCTTCCGGAATAAATAGAGCGACTCTATGGTTGTTCTTCAAAGATTGAAGGAGATTCTCGGATTGCTTTCTTCCAAAAATGGTTCCAAGCTCGTGACGTCCTTTGGCTTCGTCCAGAGTGTCTCTCAAGTTGGACACGGTGTGTGGATGCATACTTACGGAGTGCTGGAGGTTCTGATGCATTGCTACGTCTTCCTTAGTTAAATTTGTCATGACGTAAGGCATGAATTGCTCCTGTAATTCAGACAGCCAGGTCTTCCTTCCAAAATCTTTTCCTTGAGGATCGTTATAATCAACAAGGTAACCTTTATTTATGGTACCAAAGCTGATATTTTTTGTGTAAGTCGAGCCTTGGAATTTGGAGGCGTCGAGTCGTGTGTACTGGAGAAAATCTCCGGAAACCAGTTGTCGGAGGTATCGGACCGGCACAATCTTTCTCGGAGCGATCATCCGGTAAACGTTGTCATGTCGGTAGGCATTGCTTATGACAGTAGCGGCTAAAAGAAAACTGCAAATTATCCACCGACCTGAAGACACCCTGACGGAAGCTAGGACAGGGTCGTCTTTTTCCAGAAGAATGGCAAAGGGCTGCTCCAAAGTTTTGAGGGGCATTCTTGGAATCGGTTTTCCAGTTTGGAAATACAAGCTTAGAGCAGAAACATAGTGAATTATGACAGGTAACAAGAAGATCATTATGATGATTACAGAAAGCCAGATCCAAATGTCGAAAACGTTGATCAACTCCCGAAACGCGAGACCTTGTTCCCGCGGGGTGCCACAGGAGAGGAAGGTGAAAGCACCGAAGCAATTCTTCCACCTCAGTGAAGTCTCGAAGTAGTCGTATGGATTTCCGCGATCCCGCAGCAAGTTCAACATGGTCCATTTCATTGTCCAGAACACTCCGGAAAATTCTTCTAGTTCCCCATTAACACAACCGAACTTATCGGCTTTCGTGATGTCGAGGTAGTTGTAGTTAGATTGGATCCAAGTGTAGTTTTTCAAGACTGTCATTAAGACAACGTTATACAAGCGAAGGAGCATATTCTCATTTTCCCGCGAAACGGTGAGCTTGCGAAGATTTTGCATGTTTGATGAGCAAGCAGAGATCCACGAAGCTTTGACTTCGGTGCCGTAGGAATTGATGCCAAACAGTAGGACCATTTGAGACTTTATGAGTGTCGATAAGCTTGCACGAAGTTTGGGCTCAGATAAGTATTTAAAATTTTCAGAAATTATCGGTTCCAGTTTGACGCAATACTGGGAGCCACACAGTGGCTCGGTGAGGATAAATTTAGCGGTCACAATGTCTCCAAAATGCGGGTCCTTCGATTCTTTTACCGAATAGAGAAGAAACATGTCAGGGTCGACTGAGGTTCGGATCTGAAGGCCAACTGAGGAAAGCGCTTTCTCCAGAAATACGCTGAGTGTGGAAGAATTGATGGAATCTTGTGGAACAATTACCAGCATCAAGGGCCTGTGTGAAGGTACCTGATGCAGGAATTTGGGATCTCGTCTTTTCAATCCGAATACTGCTGGATACGTCACCAGATCTCGGAATGGGGTTCCTTGAGACGGAAAAGGTTTGTTGAACAAGTGTTTGTCAGGATAAAGGGCGACCATTGCTTCACAATTCCAAGGCCTAGAGTGAAGCACGAATCGCTTGAAATCAAGTTTGACGCAGTAGCCATCAATGTCAGAGAACAAAAGTGGGAATTCCAGACACTCCGAATGGCGCCACAAGTCAAGGCTTCTATTCGGGAGGGGAATCGTCGAAGGCATCAGGAACAGTTTGAAAAGGCTGCCGTTGTAATTTCCGAAGTCTGAAGTATTACTCCGGATTTCCAGGACTAGACGAGTGTGTCTTAATACAACTGGAATGACCGAAGGGAACAAATCGACAACCTGGAAGTTTGTGAGAATGATTAAACACTGACCAAACGGGTTTAGGAAATGTTGCAGGTTTTTAATCGCTGGAAATGATGATTGTTCCTGGCTTTTATAGGGCTGAAATGCTTGAGTAGCTCCAGGAAACAAATTTTCATTCCAGGAAGTTGTATACACTGTAGAAGTGGTAGTTTCGTGAGATTCGTGGATGAAGAGTAAAGCCAGGACCAACCCTGTCAGGAATTGGAATTTCCAAGTTGACATTTGTGACTCTAAGCCGTTACGATCAAGTTTTTGCGAAGGCATCGTATAATCGATACTGGCACTGGTCACGACATGGAAAATGAACATGGGAAAGCTAAAAAATTTGGTAAAAATTATATCGATTTAATTTCTATAATGTTTCCTTGGTTTGAGCGTGGGCAGCCTAAAAGTTTGGAGATAAGTGTTTTCTTCATGTACCTATGACTGATTTCTACTTTGTTGACCGTCCAATACGTACTGAAGTGTGTTCGACTATTATTGCTAAAATTTGATACACAGAATCACTGACGAGAAAGACGCGTATGTCTTACAGGACTTGAAAGTTCAGTGATCGATACGTTTTGAGCAGTGGTTTATTGACTGACGACAATTAAAGGTGAGAATTGAATTGTCTTTGGCACTTGGAACTGTCAGATTTACAAGCGCACGTAATTTACTAGGTGATTATAACAAGAGCTTTAGTGGACATTACGCGTAATAATGGTTAATTCTTGAAGTTGATTTGAGCATGGAACATTCCCACAAAACTACGATTGAAGGTCAACGCATTTGACAAGGTTGAGTTTTGAAAAATAAAATAAATGTGATTCAGGTGTGTGTATACTCAAGGTGTGTTACAATGTTGCTGTGGAACGCTGTATAGATTACAGACACTTTGCTAATGGTATGAAGTATGAACTTCTTACTTTCGGAGAACTCCCGAGGAACACTTTTAAAGTTTGTTAAAATGGAAAAACTCGTTAACACGTTAATTAGTAGAAAAACCCCATAGTAAAGCGATGTGGGCTTAACGCGTTGATTTAATATATTTTATTGGGTTTATCATGAATCCTCTGATTGCAGCAAAATAACACATTATATAACATTCTATAACACGACATGCATGAAGTTGATATTGAAGTTGAGTTGACATCCAAAACTTGACGTCACGTGGAAGATGTTGCTAGAGGAGTAAGACGAATCTACTGGTATAATTAAATTGCGAAAAAGTACTACCGGTTTTGAATTAAACGAAAATTTTATTTTTCCCGCCTCCAAATTCGAATTTCGTGAAATTGGTGGTGCATACCTATTTTCAGTTCAATTTGTTAATATTTGTTCCTGTAAAATGGGTTCCTAGTGACCATGAGGCGCGTGAAAACTTTGGAGAGGATTTTTGAGGATTTGGTTGGTCGTAGAGACATGGGGTTTGGACCATCTGAGAAGATTTTTGAGGATTTGGTTGGTCGTAGAGACATGGGGTTTGGACCATCAACGGAATCAAATCAGTTTATTGTCACATGAATCCTTTGTATAAGGACTGGTTATTCCATATGGCATAGTTTTGTAAAAGAGAAACTAATAATTTGGATTATTACAATATTCCAGGTAAATTACATAATTTAATTTTAGTTATTATTATAGTGTATTAGTTATTGATAGTTTAGGTAAATTTGCATTAATCAAACATTTGGTTCAGAACATGATTTATGGTTTCAAGATACGAATTTACTTCTTCATCTGTAACTAATGTAACATATTCCTGCTTTTGGAGATCTCGTATGTAATAAAATACAGCATTCTTAAAACTAGTAATAGTGGCCACCTTATTTCTGACATGGTTTGGTAAGCTTATCCAGCTTCTGCAGTAAGTTCCGCAGCTTTGTATTTAAACATGCTTTTACCCCAGATACTCTTTACTTCAAGTGTAGGTAGCATATACTCTTTACTTCGTGTAGTGGTTTGTATTTGATGTGAGAAATCCACATAATCATAAAAATAGCCATACCTAGTCATGTATGTACATTTATATGTGAACATTAACAGTTCATAAAGGTATAGATATTTACTAAATAGGAAGTCAGATTCTGTACAAATAAGTGACGATATTGAGTCAAATTTAAGTTTATTATACACAAACCTTGCACAAGTTCTAATGATTCTGTCTATTACATTCATGTGGGTCCTGCTCAGGTTGCATAGCCATACAACTGCACCATAACGTAAATTTGACATGACTAGTGAGTTGATTAAGGTATTTTTATTTTTTGTTGACAGGTATTTTTTGATGCTATACAATTGCATTAGTTTGTGATAACATCGTTTTGATACACATTTGACATGTTCATTCCAAGTCAAGCTTTCGTCAAAGTACAGGCCAAGTATTCTAACTGTTTATTCTATTAATGGACATTCCGTTGATTGTGATATTTATATCACTTAATTTGTTCACAACATTTCTTCTACCAAACATGATATAGTTTGTTTTACAAGCATTGAGTTGAATGGAGTTCACTTCTAGCCACTTAGTAACTAAGTCGATGTCATACTGTAGTTTACCGATTGTCATTTGGATTTCGTCTGGGAAGCATGCAATCGCTAGGCCGGTATCGTCAGCATATAAGAAAGGTTTAGCATATTTTATAACTCCTGGCAAATCATTAATTACAATGCTGAAATAAAAAGCACTGGTCGAGAGGCCTTGAACTACTCCCCTAGTTGTTTCTAAAACTTCAGAATATTTGTATTCGTCACCATTCTTAACGCACGTATACTGAAGACGTTCAATTAATAAGTTATTGATGATATTTTCGCTTATCCCATACCAGCTTAACTTATGTACTAAAATTTCTCTGTCCACTGTGTCAAAAGCTTTGAGAAGATCAAGTGAGATATATATTACAATTTTGCCATCTTCAATACTTTGTTTAATGAAGTCAGATATTGCTACTAGTGCGTGCGTAGTACCACTTCGCTTACGAAAACCGAATTGAGAGTCAGACAAGAGGCAGTTATTCTCAACGTAGTCATTAAGTCGCTTTAATATACATTTATCAAGAATTTTAGTTATTATGGGTTGTATACCAATAGGTCGAGTATCATTTGGGGATTCAGGCTTAGTTTTCTTTGGTATAGGTACAATACGCGCTGTCTTGAATTCAGGAGGAACATATCCATCACTAATCATGGTATTGAAAAGATAAACTAGGGCTTTACAAAAGTTGGCTGATTTCATTGCTAGGCTAATCATTTTGTTAGAAAGGCCCATAGGATCAAGTGAGTTGGACTTTTGTCTCTTCATTTTAGACCATGCTTCTAATATGTCTTGACATGAGAAAGGGAGCAAAATAAATGTTTTGTTTAAGGGATTAATATAATCCGGTTTTTGACTGAGAATGTGATTGTGTTCCTTTGTGGATATTTTAACATAGTGCCTATTTATCAAGTCAGCATCCATTTTCAAGTCTATGTACGGTTTTTTTGTTAGAGGTATTAGAGCGTTTATCGCTTCCCAGAGGTTGCTTTTCTTTGCATGAAGATTTAGCTCTTCTGTTTTATCACTAGTTAGTAAGAGTCTAACTTGCTTCTTAAGACGCAACATGAGATTTTTACTTTGTATGCTTGGAAGTTTATGGTGCATTTTTCTTGACTTAATGAATTCAGTAATGACTGAAAAAGTCTTTTTTGATGCAAACTTCTTCTTTGTACCTCTTACGTACTTCACTTTGGATGGAAAAACTGTATTGATTAGGGTAGTTAAATAGTCCACAAACACGTTTCCATCACTAATAGGATAATAAAAGCAACGATCTAGTTCATTAACAAAATGTCCGATATTTTTTTCAGGGTATGGACGATAACAGATTTTTTTCTTGATATGAATTTTTTTCCTATGCAAAATATTACATTTGGTTATGCAATGGTCTGAGATGTAGGACTCCAGAACTTCACAACTTGTCACTACATTGGCGTCATTTACAAATATTAAATCAAGTAGATTGTTCATTCTAGTTGGTTGGTTAATTAACTGTGAAATATTGAGTGTTTCACAAAATACTTTGAGAGGCTCAATCTTCTTTCCTGGTAAATTAAAGTCTCCAGCCACAATAAAAAAGTTTTTTAATGATTGTAAAAAACTGAAAAGGCTACAGAAAAATTCATGGTCTTCATGTAGTATGGCATTTTTGTATTTAGGGTGTCTATAAATGACACATATATTGACGGACTTGGAAAAACCTAGTTGAATGTTTACTAGTTGGAGCTCAATATTCGATGGAATATGAAAAGCTATATTCAGTGATTTTGTCCGAAATATAGATTTAACTAGTATGGCAGTTCCACTAGTATGTACAATAAAATAATGTTTTACAAATTTATAAAAAAATCAGTAAAACCGCCTCACTTGAAAATTGAAATCCGCTTTTGTGAATTTATGTCAGCACCGAAGAAGTTTGCGGAAACGACTTTTGTTGAAAAGTGCAGCATTTTATTTTCTCAAGTCTCTGCACTCATTATCTTTGTCCTTCCCATTGTCTACGTGTATGGATTTCATTTGAACGACCCCTGCAGGTCGTCCTTACCCGGATATTGGCTCCTTCGTGAATGTAAGGTTGAAGGGTCAAATAAGGAGTCGCTCTCCACCAGTCCATTTCGGATTGAACTTTTTTCTGAAGCACTCGATACTGGCGGTTTATTTATACCAATGGCACTTTGCCGTGGGTCTCGGATCATTGATGGCAATTGGTTTCCAATTTTTGGGAATCTCATCTCTCCGAAGATTGGTGGAAATGTAAGGCTACTCACTTACTATTTACTAAACTCTAGTTTGTGCCAGATTTGTGTCAGATTTCGACATGTATTCTGTATATTTTTTGTATATTCTGTATATGTAGATATCACCAACATGTTAGCAAGAGGAAGAATCTCTCTTGGATTAGAGAAGCGGTGCCTGTGTACAGGAAAATCCAATTGTTGGCTATCCTCGGAAATGAAATTCAGCAGGGGGCACTTCTGTCAATGTTGATGACGGCATGCATTCTCCTGCAGTCGTGTTGCTTCACGGCTACGGTTACCCTCTCAAAATCGATGGACTCGCATATGCTGTCATTTGCTTGCTGCATCATTTTGATGCTGGATGCAATCTGTGCTATATTAATTTTTTTTGGTGGTATGGCTTCAGTGAGCGTGGAGTCGAGACGGGTTTTTCGAAATTTAAAGCTTCATTTGGTTACAATCATTGACGATCGTGAAGGACCTAATGGGGGTCAGTGGGAAATACGGTATATTAGTAGGTATTTGTGTTCTTGCCCAGTCATAAAAATTATGTTTGGATCTTCCAATTTTCTCGAGGAGAAAACTCCGATAAGATGCATTGATTTTGCAAATAATTTAACCGTCCAGATGCTGCTTTTGGTTGGTGGGAAACATCATTGAATTTTAACTGTTCTGTACATTTGGAAGAATGGTAATGATAACAAATCATAGGCTAAGTTTGAGCATTATAAAATGCCCTAAAATTGGATGTTACTTTAAGTTATACGGGTCTAGAATATTCTCCTACCATTTCTGTACCATTTGGTCAATTCCCTGCAAGTTCCCTGCATTTCACATAGTAATGGCAGTGTTCCGAAACGATCCGAAACAAAGAGAAACGTTCCATTCCAAAGAAAAGTGTTCCAATGGAACGGAAAAGCGTTCCGTTCCAACCAAAAGTGTTCCAAATCCGTTTCGTTCCAAGCCGTGGAACGAAATGGAACGTTCCAT
>JAHZMW010001021.1:0-16384 GCA_027743745.1 Alloscopus bannaensis | reverse complement strand
GTAGCGTGTACGCAGCAAAAACTGCATTTTCGAGCTAGTGAAATTACCTGTAGTTTAACTAGCGACTTGCGAAGTTACGTGTCATGACGATCTCATTAGAGGTTCCTTGCTTAAAACTGGTAATTGGCTCAAATTTTTGGCTGTTTTGGGTCAAATTTTCTTTAAAATGATACTTCTGCATTGTAACCAAATAAGATAATTTACACTCGAAATATTTGGATTTTCGGGTGAAATCATTCCCTAAACTAAAAACTCATGGTCTCATACATGTGAAAATTATACATGACTTTACATGATCATGTCGCCATTCATGGCATGGCATGTCGGGAAACTCATGGCATGTAAAATCATGGCCATGCCTTGGACTTGGAGCACTAGACCTGATTCTAGTCGAGACGACACGCAGTTTAATTAACCATTAATTGCATTTTTATCGCTGCAATGTCGCATTAACCTTGAATTTAGCATGCAGTTAAATATTGGAAAAAGCTTCTGACCCACTGGTGAACTCTCATTAAATCATATAAAGGGTGTTCGCGAATGGGTGACCCATTCGCAGAGCTAAACATTAAGAAATCAAACGGTTACGGAAGCTTATTACAAAAAACAACCACACCATTGTGTTCGCTACTTTGTCCCACATCTTTCAGTATGTTTAGGCAGTAGTAAACAGCAATAGCAATCTTGGAAGGCTAGGGCAAAGTTGAAGCGCCTTTGGATAACATGGGAGGTCTTAACAACTTCGCCATCTTTTTTCAGTTTCGAAGGTATCAGATTCCAGCAAAACGGATGTTGTTCATTACGCATCAATTGCAATTCAACTGGTGACAGTTCTTACTTACATTGTCACACTAACAGGCGGCTCTGAGGAAGTGAGAAATTTCTTGGACGGTTTATCTGGCGAGGTGTGATTTAGTTAGACCGAGGAACCCTGCCCGAGGACCGAGGAAGCCTGCCCGAGGACCGGGGAAGCCTGCCCGAGGACCGGGGAAGCCTGCCCGAGGACCGGGGAAGCCTTCCCGAGGACCGAGGAAGCCTGCCTGAGGATTCTACGCTATGAACAGCCCTCTCAGCTCAAATATTTTCCTAGTTTTGATATTTTTTACCGATTGTTTGAAAGTTAATAATCTTGTCAGGAGTTTTGATTTCGCTTGGCGCGTGTAGCAGGTTTCCTCGGGTCGGAGGAAGATGTGTAGATGTTAAAAAAATATGACTCGTCCGTCGTTCCGTCCATGAATGCACGGATTGTCTATGAATGCATTCTTTGTGTAAAATATGAACGAAGGCATTTATAAATCTCGCCGAAAAAGTCCTACTGCTACCTAACAATAATTGTTCATTAAAATTCGCGATCATTTAATTAAATAATTCCGTTCTAATACGGCCTATGAGCGATGCATTCAGTTTACATGCATATTATGTAACTAAATGAAACTTATTAACATAACAATAAAGCTCATTTGTATAATAATAGAGTTCATTATTTACATAATATGAATAAAAACGACCATGGAAATCTTTTCGACGTTCAAAATGCCTTAGACGAGATCTACGTTTTAGTTTTAGTCTATTCGTTTATAGAAATATTAGTGGTTTCAATAGAAAAATTGGGTGGTATGAAAAATTTGCTTGCACGTGCATACATGTAATTTTTGGGAGTATGCACATATGTTTACAGCACAAAATACCTCATTTTAGCACCTACCTACCCGTCGATGATCAAGTACCAGCTTCCTCAAGGTGACCCATTACTACCCCAATGATGATATCATCATATCCTAACGTACTACAAGTTTATTGGAGAGCTTCTTTCATAGGAGAATTGTAAGAAAACGGTATAATGAGTAATAGACGCTGTAAATTTTCCAATGAAAAGAACTCTCAAAAAAACTGTCAAGCTTAGAATTATGTGCAATTTTCACCAATATGAATGAAAACATGCACTCGTCACTATACTTATGCATATCATAAAGCGATATCCTGAGACGATTGAAAATTGCGTAGATCGATGGTGATACATATGAAAATTCAGCTCTAAACGATTATGAATAATGGTTAATTAAAATTACAGTTGTCTCGCCTAGAGTTAAGACAACCCTCATTTTAATTAACCATTACCCCTGCATTTTATCTACGTAATTAACCTTGAATTATGCAAGCAATTATATTGGTAAAAGGTTTGTCAAAGAGTTTTGGCTCACTAGTGATTTCCCACTGAAGCAAATAGAATCATCAATCGAAGCCAAGTGGACCCCAACTTGCGTCCATTTTTCGAAAATGAACATATTTAAATCAATACTTTGGGCCTGCTGGATCCTGTTTACTTTCCAGTCGCAGTACGCTGTGGTAAGCCAGGCCAACCCGTCAGGAAACAAATTTATTATTTATACATACGTACATAATGCAGTTGTAAAGAATTGCATTTGTTTTATGGTAGGGATCCACCAACAAGGCGAAGAATGATGCCCACTATGCGAAGAAAATCGAAGCCCAAAATAAACAAGCATCGGTTTAAACATCCTTGACTTACCAGGCTCTAAAAAGTTCAACCGTCCTGATTAATCATTGGCGACCACCTCCGTGTTATGCAGTTCAACATCAGGCTTCCAAACAAACCCATTAATGTGTACTAAATACAATGCTTGTCTTTAACGTATCATGAAATAATATGCATTCCCAAATTAAAAATTAAAACCAACGGTTTTTTTTTCAAATCTCAACTCAATATTCGCTGCTACTTTAATGCTGGGGAACAATTTCATGCTTGCTTGTCACATTGGTCCGATGTTTCACAATAAACAAAGTTATAGAAAACTATGGCATAAAAACGTTTGTCTTGCTATAAAGTTGGCTTAGCTAAACTCACAGGTAACATCAATCTACTCTGCCTTTCAATTGGGTTAGTTTATTGATAGTACATAAATAGTAGTGGCTGCTCGAAAAACTATGCATAAAAGAAAAAAATCTATTCATGTCCAGGTTTAAAAATACTTTGTACACTTCGACAGCTATTTATGCACAATCCGGGTTTTGCAGCTTTTTAACATTATTGCGTGTTAGAATATACTCTGGCAAACGAGAAGTATTGCGAGGAAACTGCAGGTTATGGGGTCAAACAGCGACCAATTTACAGTTAATATGTGAAATCAGATCTAGGAAAACTCAATCCGTTTCGGAGTTATACATTAGTTTAAAGGTTGAAATACGTTACGGCCGATTCTCCAAACTGTGTTGCTCGACAGTCAAACCGGTGATGTTATTTGTTATCTACGAAAACCTTATGATGTCATGTGTGATAATGAAAAAATTGACCTCACTTCCGGGTGACATCGAGATTCATTGTAATCGTATTCGAGACCTTTAACTTTGCAGGTTTAAATCCATGCATCATTTGATTTGGGTGACAAGGGAAAAATCATTTGGCATTAAGATCCATATCTTAATGGCCCAGTTCTGAGTGCAGAGGTCATGGGCTGGTTAACAAACTTGGCCAAGATATCTCCACCCTTGGCGATGCGATGAAGTCAGAATTTGAAAAGGTCTATCTGATTCTCATTAATCGTGCACACTGATGGTCATACGGCTGGACGGCTAAAACGGACGGACTGACCGGATTATCCTATGTGAACCTGCAGTCTCCTAGCCACTAATAATTTGAACCCCTTGTTTGTCGCATGCGGCTGCAGTCTTCATAGATTGAGTTTTCNCATACGGCTGGACGGCTAAAACGGACGGACTGACCGGATTATCCTATGTGAACCTGCAGTCTCCTAGCCACTAATAATTTGAACCCCTTGTTTGTCGCATGCGGCTGCAGTCTTCATAGATTGAGTTTTCTTATATTAATATGTTTTAGGATACCGTCAAACGCATAAAAGCCGGTGTCATGTTTGGCGTGGAAGACCATTGAACACGAAACAATTCTGACATTTACGACACCACAGCTCGAGAACCAACTTTACAATCCTTACGTTAATCATGTTGGAAACAACAATTATACGAAGTCATTTTCACACATTTCCGACCAAATTTATTCAGCTATATTTATGGCGGGTAGGTATATATTAAGATCGTACCGGTATGCCGTCCGGCCGTCCATCCCTATCGTAGATAACTCAAAAAAACGTGACAACGGAATATTCTCAGGGAGGAAACAAGAAATAAAAAATTTGCTATGCAACCCAATTTGCGGTTGTTTTTATTGTAGTAGAAAACGAGATTTTCTCTTTCTTCCAGTTCGGCAATTATTTGAGACATGCTTTTTTGGCGATGGAATTTGGGAGCACGGACTTGTCAAACATTTTCATATTATGCAGAAGTATGTTGATATAAGTCATACTGAGAAAAGATTTGGTCGGACTATTTTGGAAATCCTTTCGTATTACTCGTCAGCATATCTTACCTTTTGAGCTCAAAATTACTTTATTAAAAGAATTTCACCCGTTGGCCTACTGTGTCAGTACACAAAGCTGAATCAGTAAATGGATGTCTCTCGAAATTGCATCGACATTAGAAACACATGTCACAGTCATATCAAACCTAATTTGGCTTTAAACTTGAACGGTTCAATGTCACACGTTTAACACGTATATTGCTCAAAGGCAATGGCAAATTACACCTTTTGTAGCGTCATTTGTATCCTTTAAAACGTACTTATTGATGGAGGGACTGGATTTGCACGTGTATATGCTCATTCCCCCAATCAACTTCCGAGAGTTACTATGTCTGACTCATAAATATAAAAATATAGTATATACATTTCATAAATACAAACGGTCAAGAAATCTAAATCATCATAAAGAGTACCAATTTCCAATTTAGTATCGGACGTTTGCTTTTAGAAACAAACTCAGCGAAAGAAACATGGAAAGGTCTTTAACAATTTTTCCGTTAATAAAACGCTGCTTCCGTGAGAATGAAGAAGATTCGCGAGACGTTGAATTGGGAGGAAATGAATTGAATGTGCAAAGTGCCATAAGGGAATTAAGTTCTGTAACACGAAATATTGGATGCAGCAGCTTAGGGCTCCCTCCTTTTTCTCGTTCCTCAACGAGTGACGAACAAGATACAGGTGACGGTGACACCAGTTCCCCTGGACTGGAAACTGAAAGGAGACCAGTGCTGATTGATAATTTTATTCAAGGCGGAAGGAGAATTACAATCGAGCCGGAAAGCAATTATGTCTGCTCGATTCTTGAAAACGCAAGCCAAACCTTGTATGAACAACAACATTCCACCCCAAACTTGGGGACTGCAGAATCACCAACAATAATCGAAATAGCAACAGATGAAGATAGTAGCAGTGTGGATAGCTTGGAGGCTGCAGAGCAGGAGACAGGAATGGAAGTTCAGATAGACAACAGGGATACTAAAAATGAAATCGAGTTTAATTGTTCCTACAATTTGTTTAGAGTCACATCCTGTTTCTGCATTGTTCCGCATGATATCACAACAGCGAGTAAAATCGCATCCAAGCTGGGAGTTGTTCAGAAGGTAAGAATTGCTAATAAACTACTATAATACTTGTAAATTACAAAACAAGTTTTTTTGGTAAATCAAGATGGATAAATCGATCTCGGCATTACCGTAGTAATTTGGCAGGGATAACTAAATTTTGCACGTCGTTATAAATATATAGCACTATTTATTTAACGACGCGCGTAAATGTTATCAATGTAAAATTGCTAGATCCATTTACCCACCCTTCGATAAATTAGGTGGCCTTCTTCGCCTTTGTTGGATTGGCATTGCTTAGACCACTGTTGTATTTGAAATCGAGTTACATGGACACCAATTCAAGTAAAACCGACGTTGTTCATTACGCATCGATAGCAATTCAACTTGCGACGGTTTGCACCTACCTAGTCACCCACACGTGGAAACTAGTGGAAGTAAGAAGCTTCTTGGACAGCCTCATTGGAGAGGTGAGATTTCATGAGCGCTCGTCCATATATAATGATTAGCTTCCGACGCCGCTTTTTTCCAGAAATTGCTATTTTTTCCGACAATGGATACATTGAAAATTATTAATAATAAAAGCGGCCGCCAAAATTGAAAAAATTATTAATTCAAAAATCGTATGCATCCATTTACCCACCCTTCGATAAATTAGGTGGCCTTCTTCGCCTTTGTTGGATTGGCATTGCTTAGACCACTGTTGTATTTGAAATCGAGTTACATGGACACCAATTCCAGCTTCCAACGCCGCTTTTTTCCAGAAATTGCTATTTTTTCCGACAAAGGATACATTGAAAATTATTAATAATAAAAGCGGCCGCCAAAATTGAAAAAATTATTAATTCAAAAATCGTATGCATCTCCCGATGTAGATACCCAGTATGTACGTACTTCTTCCTCTCTCGGCAATGTTTCTGGCATCATTTTCTGCATTGTTTGACTCCTCAATTGAAGTTCTCTCCGAATGGGACTTTGAAGATGAACTCAATATCCAAACACGTTACATGAAGGAATTCTTCCTTCAATGGGAAACTGGAAATGATACACAAAATCTCACAGACAAGTGGACGAAAATGAACGCCGCCTTTGGAGTCACAGGATTCTTGTCAAAATACACGGCATATTATCTCAACTATTTCATCCAGGATATTTTTCTTGTCATATCTGTGGTCTTTTCAGGCTACTCCAAACGGTTTACTAATGATATCAAAAGAGTGTTGGAGTCAAATGTGAACGGAGATGACACTATCAAAGACCTGGTACGAAAATATGAGAAGCTGCAGAAGAAAAAGGAAAAATTCAATTCCGCATACGGAGCGCTTTTCACCTGCTTTCACTTTCGCAACCTGTTCCGCTGCGTCTACTTTGTATTCGCGGTGGTGGAGAAAGTCGATTTCAGCGTCTTGTCACCCTATATCGTACCTACAACAAAATCATGGATCGTGTATTACCTGGCCAGCACAGCAATGCAAATGGTAACACGGTTTCTAATGATTACAAATTAAGCAAGTGTAAATTATCTCCGTATTTGGAAATAATTTGTTCCAAAAATTTCACGAGTCATTTTCTAGAATGGAGAATTGCGACGCTTAATTTCAACGAATCTTGAAGCGTTCACACAGGCGGTGGGAGAAACTAAAGTGAATTTCCTACTCAATGATGTTCTGGTAAATCCAGTTGGACTTGGGGATGGGGTATCGTTTGTGGATGGCCGGTTCATATCTGAGGTAAACTCACACTTTTCTATTTTTTGCAATTTCAAAATGTTACCTCTTCGAATGCAAGAAAGTACATATGTATGTAAAAATACGTATAGTGAAAACAATTTCTGGATTGTTTGCCTAAAGAAAACGTGACAGTTGCAGACACATTTTACAAAAATATAATAAAATACTTTCACGTCGGATTCACATATTTAGTTTTTAAATATATATTGGCTTAAACTAATAGCTTAGACTAATACCGTCTACTCTTTTATTGTTGTTTACAGCTAATTTCTATGATTGCAGCGTACGTCGTCATATTAGTCACAAATAAGGACTAAATTCCAGTGGCATTTTACCGTGATTTGCCACTGCCGCGCGGCACTTATGGTTACTTTGTATACTTCTTGTGCACATATAAATAGTATAATATAATACTTGCCAGAAAATCACCGATGAAATATATTTATAGTAATAATTAAGCTATGTTTATAGGTAGTTTTGAAAATACTTGCCAGAAAATCACCGGAGAAATATATTTATAGTAATAATTAAGCTATATGGATAGTTTTGAGAATACTTGCCAGAAAATCACAGGAAAAATATATTTATAGTAATAATTAAACTATATGAATAGTTTTGAGCACCATTTATAAAACAACTAATAAGGTATAGTTGAGCAATTGTATACTGTTTTATACTATTTGCTACTATTACTAATTATAATGTGACGACTAAAGATGATGATTCCTGCGAAATGTGCGAACTGGTATCTTCCAACAGAATAGCATATGCATACGTCGGAACAACAGTATATATAAGAATTAAACTTTAGCTGTCGCAAGTTGGCCAAAATAACAGCAATGAAATCTACAATACAATATACCTGCGAATATATGTGACCTAATCTCCGCGGTTTCTGGTACGCAGCTAATTTTACGATTGCAACGCACGTCATATTGTTTAATGACAAGTGAAGGTGATATAATTCAAGTAAAGATTTTCACACTAACCTACAACTTAATATTCTTGACTGTTTGTAGTACTAATCAGTATTAAAAAAATAATTACATGAAAACTATTTTAGGACGGTTAGGTACGGTAAAAATAAATTTGATATTGTCACTATAATATTACTAAATACATGTATCAGAACAAACAGGAATGATGTAGAGTACCGCAAAAAAAGAAACAATCGTTTAAACAAATTGTGGTACGTAGAAACAACTTATAATATTTTATATGGTTTTAGATATTTAGACTCGTTTCACATGACTTTAGAAGATCTGGATAACTTTAGATGCCGCAATAAGTTGGTCAATATAACTACAATATAATATCGTAAATACCACAATAATTTTTCAGCAATAAAGCACTACAATAATACTACTACAATAATCACTAGATTTCAGAGCGTAGGGTAGAACTTGGAGGACAGTAATCATTCATATTAACTACGGTAGGAGCTTCAAAGCCTTCACTGTATGTAGTGCCAAGCAATATTAAAAATGTAATTGCATGAAAACTGTTTTTGCACAATAGTTAGGTAGAGTAAAAATAAATTTGTCACTATAATATTACTAAATACATAAGAGCATGAAGAATGATGTAGAGAAATGATCATTTATTACAAGTAGTTCGTATGAACAACGTATAATATTTCAAACTCGTTTCACATGAATTTAGCTAACTTAAGTTGTAATGTAATGAATACCATCTGTAATACAATCACATTAACCTGTAGATAACTATTGAAAATTTAACACTGAATAAAATGGTTTCACAAGTTGTATCCAAAACTATTCCTCAAAATTTTCTCCAGATTTCTTACACGTCCGTGAAAATTCGTTGCTGCAACTCCATTTCCCAATCAACCCATAAATCAACCTAAACCTCTTTCTTCCCACTCACAAATCCCATGCCAAACCGACGCTTAAGCAACAAAGTCCTGCCATAGAAACCAATCTCAATTCACCCCATCCATTTCACCCCACTCAACACAAAAATCCCTTCCCAAAATCCCACACAACACGAACAAAAAAACTACGCTTCTTTTTTATGAACGAAACTCGAGACACACAAACACTCGAGTAAAAAAACCCTCTCACAAAGCTGAATGAAAATACAATGACGAGCAAATCCACCAGACAGGGTCGTTCACACACGATTTCTCATAAAACCACGCGTAACATCAGCGTATCACCATGCCAACGGCATGGATGAACAACCCCGTCTAGCCACGGACGATAATGATATTCTCGTTAAAATATCTAGTACTACGATCACATACATTCATGTTTTTTCTCACACACGTAAACTCACCGCATATTTTCCTGCGTGTTTACAACGCACTTGCTCGCGTAGTCGTGTGTCGAGTGTTTTTTATCCACTCACTTTTCTCTCTCTTGATTTTACTCCGTCGCAGAAAAAAGCGAGAGATTACTCATTTGTTTTGATTCTCAGAATTTTTGAGTGGACGACGAGTGCGATCGTGTGATCAGTCGAGTGGCTTGCGTTTATTCGCGATTTTATCAAAGATTAAGGTTGAAATTAACAAGGTTGGGATTTAATTTAATTGCGAATCGTTTTTGACTTGTGCGAAACGTTCGAGAGTGTGGATTTGTTATTCGAGTTTATTTTTGTAACTTGGAAGGTTGTTACCATGAGATTTAAAGTGGGCAAGTTAAGGATTGGTGTTGGAAAGTGACGAAGGTGGTGGTTAGGAGTTTATGTTTAAGTTTAGGGATTTTGGGAAGAAATTCGGAGAATGGATCAGAGAAACATCAAGATACTCGCGGACTTGGTGAAGCGGCACGGGAACAATGCGTGCGCCGATTGTGGGAGTAAAGGTGAGCGTAAATGCGATTATTTGAGTATTTTGTAAACATTTACTGGAAGTAGGTTAGCTTAAGTGACATTTAATTTGTTCTGTTGCTAGAAGTGGACTGGGCGTCGTACAACATCGGGATTTTCGTGTGCAGCCGGTGCGCGGAGATCCACGCGGAGATGGGGTCTCACGTGTCGAAGACGAAGCACCTGAAGCTGGACCACTGGGAGGACAGTCAAGTGGACCGGTTGAAGCAGGTCGGGAATCTAGTCGCGAAGGCGAGGTACGAGGCGCGCGTGCCTGTCGGGTTCAGGAAACCTAATGCTGCCAGTCATCGGCCCGATCCACCGTGAGGCTAACACAATTACGCTAATTCTTAACATTTCAAACTTTGTAAAAACGTGTAATAACGGAGTTTTGCTTGCAGGTTACTCCTGCACCACTGGATCACGAGCAAGTACGTGCGCGAGGAGTTCACGAGCTCGTCGTCGTCCTCGTCGTCGAACCCGCACAACAACAACGACGCGACGATATCGTGTTCGAAGGACGCCCCGCTCCGCCCGTACCTCCTCGCCCAGATGGACTCATTCCTGATGAAGAAAGGTCGCGAGGACCCGCGCTACTTCCCCCGCCGCTTCGTGCTCGACGCGACGACGCTCAGATACTTTGTGAAGGAAAAGTCAAACCCGAAAGCTGTGATCCGGCTCGTCGACCTCGACATCACGCTCAGTCCCCAGAAACTCAAGTTCCCGTACTCGTTGCAGTTGAGCTACCTCAAGGACGGCAGCACCAGGCACTTGTACATTTACCATGACGACCCGGAGCTCGTGATGCAGTGGTACCAGGCCATTCGGATCGGCAAGTTGCACGCGCTCAAGCTCGCCTGTTCCGGGAGCGACGAGGGGGGTGGTGGCAGTGGCGGGAAGGGGTCCAAGAAGAGCACCGCGCGCACGCCCGTGTTTGTCGCCGAGAATGTCGTGAGTTTGATAATAAAAATTACGTGTTAACGATTTTGAATAATCTAGCAGACATGTGTGTTTAATCCGTGCTAATTAATTCGCTTAGCTGCTCTCGTTCCTGCCGCAAGACTCGCTGATGGAGGGTTACCTGTGGAAAGCGGGCCCGTCCCCGTCGTACGCCCACCGACGGCGCTGGTTCACGCTCTCCCCCCACCGGAAGCTGATGTACCACATCGACTCAGTAGACGCGTACGCAAAGGGAGAGATATTCCTAGGCACGTCAGAGAACAACGTGGACCCCCAGAAGACGGACCAGTTCGCAGCGACGGCAGCCACGATATTTGACGTCGACGTCAAGGTCCAGCACGTCCAGTCGCTGCTCGGAGGGTACAAAGTGTCGTTGGGCGGGTTTGGCGACGACAAGATGGACCCGCAGCGGTGGGTATTCTCGTTACACACGCCGTACAGGTGAGCATGGATTTGTGGAGATTATCGTGGTTTCATTTCTGTTTGAAATCTTGTGATTGTGTTCAAATTCTTGTGATTCTGATCGAAATGTGTTGCAGAACGTTCATCCTAGCGGCAGAAACGCAGTCAGAACGAGACCGTTGGGTGGCCCTCCTCGACATTGTGCTCAAGCAGGAGCTCACGCCTAGGGACGTTGCCAGTAAGTTCACGTTTTCAGTATTATTCCACCAAATTGGGGGTAATCAAAAGATCAATTGAACGCTGTAGAAACAGTTTCCAATGCACCTTCCATTCGCAGAATGTTCTTTTGTCAATTTTTAACACTTTGAATACTGATAATTTACTAAAAAATACCAGTCTACGCCATTGAAAGGTGCCAATGACAATATTTCTCTGATAAGTTTTCCATGTAACAGTTTCAGTTTGATTACCCCCGATCAGGATATAATTTCGTAAATTCGTACCCCCCAAACCACATTCCAAACCCCGAACACTAACGCCCAATAAACTCAAATGATATGAACCTCGACTAATTGTCTGTTCTTGTTATCTCCACCAGCGTGTTCCCTCCTGGTCCGAAAGCGTAGTAGAAGCAAGCTTATCCAATGACTAGTCTCTTTAAACCAATTTAAATCTGGGAAAAAATCAGTGATTTGTGGACAGTTTTGACGCTTTGAGCACTGACCCTTGTGTCATTCATCAGTCCAGAACAATAGTCTCGTTATAATTTGAAGTTCCGTTTTAATTGACTGATAATTTACTTGAGAACCGCACTCCATTACAGTCGAACCAGTCCCTTTCCCACCTACCTCCCCAACCCCTCACCAACCCTGTAACCCTAGAAACCAGCGCATTGATGACTTAATCAACTTATATTGTGCTCTCCCCCAGCGTGTTCCCTCCTGGTCCGCAAGCGTAACGGAAGCACCCTCGCGAACATCTCCGTGTCGAACCCTCTCTCCTCGCTGCTCTCCTCGTCGTCATCGTCCAGTTCCTCTGGAACGTCACCTGGAGGAACGCTCGGAAGTAGCGTTAGGTAACACCCGTGTTATTGTAATCGAATGGCATTTTTAAACATTATCAAATAAACAATATTTATACACGAGTCTATATTTTATCCAACAAATCAAACGTTTATCGTTCTCGTTTATTTATTCAAAGTGGTACGTATTAATCTATGCGACAGTAAACCAAGAGTTAAGCAGGTTTAAAAAATATTCGAACGAACGAACCGGGTATTCATAAAAAATCATAACCTACGCGACAAGTAACCACATCTTCACTTAACTGAGAATCACAATCAGTCTACAACTACCCTCCAAATAAAGTTCCCCCCACAATCCCTCCCCCTTCACAAATGAGGAAGACAAACCTTCCCCACGAACAACTCGCTGATGACAGTGACCCATAGCGCGAGAATGAACAAAATGTACGACACCCCAACCTGATGAGAATTGGGCAGCTGGTACGGCTCCCCACCGATCTGAGGAATGTAGAACCCGATCGGAAAAATCACCGCGGCGACGCAAAACAGCAGCATCGAGATGAACCCGATCCACCTCGCGTGAGCCAGAACGGACCGTTCCCAATTGGAAACGGCGAGCAGCACTATCGTGGTGGTGATGCCGACGCAACCGATGAAAATGCAGAGGAGCACGATTCCCCACTCGTACGGCAGCGTTGGGGGTGGGATGCAGGTGGGGGCGCGGTTGTAGATCGTCAGACATTCTTGCATCAGGCCGATACGGGTGTCCCCTTTAGAAAAGTCAAAAAAATTATGATAAATTCAATTTATTAAAAAAAAGCGAAATATATCAACCAAATTAAACGACATTAAATCAACCTCACCCCCAACACTCGTGACGATCCAGTCCGGCTTGATCAAGCTGACGACGGCGAACACATCAGCGATCGTGAACAAAATCAACGACGTCACCGTCAGCCTGTCCATAATTAAACTAATTATTCCAAAAAATCACCCACATTTTCCAACAAAAAACAACCCCAAAAACTTCTCAAGAAGCACGTAATATTCCAGTCAGCTGAAGTGTATTCTCCACACAAACAAGAGAACAACAACGATTCTCAAGTTGCTATAGAAAAAAAGCTCGATTCTGGTCTACACCAGCAGGCACGAGCAACCCGCCCCACTCTCCCGAAAAACGTCAACTCGCACACAAAAAGAACTCGCACAATTCTGTCTCTGTCACTTTCGTCTCGACAAAACTGATTCGTGTTCGTCCAACAATCATCACATCCAGTTAATCCTCAATTATTTAAAATTTAATAATTATAATTTAAATTAAATCTCCCGAAATGGAGGGCGACGGTCCCCCCTCCCCGCGATCGAGTACGCCACCCACCTCCCCCCAGGAGGACCAGTCCAAGAAGCAGAAGCTCACCGACGAAGTGATCGAGTCTGAAATGGTCACCACGACCGAGTCCCCTCCACCACCTCCACCTCAATCTTCTGTGACCCCCAGCGAGACTCCAACAGCCCCAGAATCGACCCCAGACGCCTCCCCACCGGACAACAACAACACGCCAAAGTCCGTGTCCGTGACGGTGGTGTACAACAAGAACCCCCTCCAACTCGACATCCCGCTGAGCAGCACCGTGTTAGACTTGAAGAAGCAGATCCAGGAGCGAACGGGCGTCGACCCGGGTCTTCAGAAGGTGCTCATGAAGGGGATCGCGAAGGACACGGCGAAGCTGTGCGACCTCGGGCTGAGCGAGAACACGAAAAAGATTCTCGTCATCGGGTCGAGCATCCAAGACGTGCTCGCGGTGAAGGAGGTGCCCAAGGACTCGGGAGCCACGGCAACGGCAGCGTCTAACAACTCCACTGAGACGAACAACTGGTGCTCCGCCAACAACCACAAGAAGATTATCGACAAGGTGAGACTAACATCACAAATCTCCCATTAAATTGCGGTTATCTAATTAATAGACATAATTTGGTTTAGGGCCTCCCCGACGACGCGATGCCTGGAATCCTGGAGTCTCACGAACCCCTCCCGTCGCACCCGATCCACGGGATGTACAGCAGTAAAGGCTCAAAACTGCGACTGACGTTCAAGCTGGAGAGCGACGAGCTCTGGATCGGCACGAAGGAGCGCACAGAAAAGGTCCCCATCTCGACGATCCGGAACGTGACGAGTCAACCCATCACCGGGTACGAGCACTACCATATCGTCGCGATCCAGCTCGGCCCCACTGAGGCGTCTCGCTTCTTCGTGTACTGGGTCCCCGCGCAGGTGCGAATTCAATCCAATTTAATTAATTTTTAATCGGAATTTCTCAAAGTTTTTAATTTGAATTTGTGGATTAATTATTCCGCAGTACGTCGAAGCAATAAAAGACGCTCTCACAGGATCCTGAGCCGTCACCAGCGTTACCACGCAGTTCTCTCTCTCTCTCCTAGAATTACAAACCATGCAAAGGAAAATTGTTAAGAGCCCGTGTTTTGTATGATTACCAATTGTTACAGTTCAACGTTCGTTTTTATTGTGATTTAATAAAAACATGCGCAGTTTATACATTCGCTACTCTACGGTGAAATTAAATTGACATGAAATTGTGATTAGTGGAAATTGTATTCGAAAATTGGAATAGGATTTCAATCGAAGCTGATCAGCTCGGCGACGGGAGCAGCGGTGTGGATCTGGTCGGGCATCGGCATCTGCTGAGGTGGAGGCATTTGCATCTGGCCCCCTGGCATCTGCATTTGCATCTGAGGTGGTTGCCCGGGTGGGGCTTGTTGTTGAATCCCGTGGCCTGGAGGAGCTTGCTGCTGCATCTGAGGTGGCTGGCCTGGAGGAGCTTGTTGTTGTGGAGGCATGCCATGTTGTTGCTGCTGAGGTGGAGCACCTTGACCTGGTGGCATCGCGTGTTGTTGTGGAGCACCTTGGCCAGGTGGCATCGCATGTTGCTGTTGAGGTGGAGCACCTTGGCCCGGTGGCATCGCATGCTGTTGCTGAGGTGGAGGACCTTGGCCAGGTGGCATTTGCTGCTGGTCGTACATGACGGGGCCTCCTGTGGGGCTGCCCACCCCGTGATGCTGCGGGGGGATGTGTTGCTGCTGCTGATGTTGTTGAGGTGGAGGTTGGGTTCCTGGGTTGCCCATCCAAGGTTGTTGAGGTGGTGGTTGCTGCGGGCCGTACACGTTCGGGGGTGGCTGTTGTTGGTAGCCTATACCAAATTAATTCAAACATCAGAAAAATGCACAAACAAACTCGCAAATTAATTAATTACGCGTTAACTCACCCCAAACCCCCTGCGGCTGCTGCCCCACAGAATTGATTTTGGCCTGCTCCGCCGCGATCCTAGCGGACAAACCAAACAAAACATTACGAGTTACTCGATCCAGTTCCAACACAATCTCCAAAATAGCTCCAGCCTGACCTGATTCAACTTGTCCTGCAACATCTCGAACCTCCCTCGCGCATTATCCTGGACCTGAATGTACCCAAGCAGCTGACTGTGCATCTGAGTGATACTCATAAAGAGACTCTGCACACTCGTGTCGTTAGCGATGGGCCTCCCCCTCGAGCTATTCGACTTCATCCGGTTCACAAACATTTCGATCTGCGACCTCAAGTTATCCATGAACAAATCCACCGTCGCGTCTTCCGGACTCAGAACCGATTGGTGAATTTGCTGAGGTGGAGGTGAAGTGACGAGCGGTGCGGCCACGTCCTGGTGCAGAATGTCTCGTTGCTGCTGATCCCGCTCCCGCTTCATCGGCGCTGACGGCGTGAACGCCTGCTTGTCCGGCACTGGCGACGGCGTCGAGTTGTTCGCCGACTTGTTCTCCCAGTACGACCTAACACAAGTTAAAGTGGTCAATCAGTATTTAATTTCACTGAATAACTATTATTAATACAATACTTATTAATTAAAACCACATTGTACCTGTTCAAATACCGCGACAACTCCGCGTCGTCACTCCCCAACCCCCCAACCAATCC
>JAHZMW010001020.1:0-12005 GCA_027743745.1 Alloscopus bannaensis | reverse complement strand
AAAAGTGAACAAGATTGTCACATATTTTTTTTTTCGAGAGAGAGATGTGCTTCCGTGTTTGGAGAAAGTTTTTTTTTCTAGAGTGGAGCGAGGAGGGGGCCCCAGCACACTTGTTGAGTCGGTTATTAAAACCGCAGTGGATGCTCGTCTCTTCGCTGGTTTTGTGTCTTTTTTCGTTTGTTGTGCTGCTTGTGATCAAGTTATTACGTGTGTTTGCTAAAACGTGTAATCAGGTTAAATTGGGGGAAATTGGAGTGTGACTCACACTGTCTGAGTGTGTCGAGTGGCTCTGTTGGGTTATTCGTACGCCTGGGTTGTATGGGGAAAAAACGGGGAGGTTCTTTGTCGTTGTGATCGATTATTGTACGAGACACTCGCGAAATGGGGGACGTAATTACGGGGAGAGAAAGTGAGAATGCTTTTGTGAATTTATGCGGTTTTTGATGCACGATGTGGAAAGGTTTTGATGATTATGGCAATATTCGTGTTGATGGGGTTCTTTCTTATGAGATCGGTGAGAGTGTGTGGAACGCGACCTGTTGCGTATAAGCGGACCGTTTCGGTGCCATATGGGGATCGTGAATTTAGATTGGGAAATTATGATAATTCCTGTGGATGATGCGGGTTTCGCACGGGTTTTTTATGCTACACGGGAATCCGAGGGTTTTTATGCTTTATTGTATCACACGAGGCTGCGGGGTTTTGAGTTTGAGATTTTTTTAGAGTGGTGTTCTGGTGGAACGTTGCCGTACGTCTTTACTGCGCATTCCTGGAGGAGAGAGAAGTATAAATTCGTGTACGGTATAAATTGTTGTGTAGTGAGTTTATGTAGGTTGCACTCACCTCGAGGAACGCGAGATGTATGCACATGCACAAGGGGAGGTACGACACGCAGGACTCGTCCGCTGGGTCGATCTCCTCTGCAATTGGAATTTAATTCGGTTAAGTCGGGAGAGGTTTTTTTCTCATTACGTTATCGTGGGGGGTTTTCACTAATGCAGAATTATTATGCAGACTCACCTGACTCGGTGTCGAGGCAGACGCCGACCTTCACTTGGAGGTCGTCGTGCACTTCTGGGGGGAGAATGTCCGTTATCATGTTGAAAATGTTCTCCTTGTGCGGTTTGCCCTCGGCGTCGATCTGCGGGGTGGCATGTTTTAATTATAGTTAAAATTATTTGTAGTTCAGAATATTCGTGTCAAACTCACGAGCCCGGTCTTCTCCATCACACACTTGCCGACGCACTGCAACGAGAGAGTTATGAATTGAAAACAATACAAATAATTTTTTAAAAACCGCATGACTCGTATCATAGCCTACTTGATAATATCAAGTATTATTATCGTACTTACAGCGAAAGCACTGGGACTGATGTCCTTGATGCTGGAAGCGTTGTAAGCCTTGAGGCAGTCGTTCTACGGACATGGCGTGCTCCTCCGTGAGGTCGATATTGACACCCTTGCAGTCGTGGATGAGTCGGTTATCTTCCTGAGCCTATTCGAACGATTCTTCAAAATATGTGTCACCCGTCCTTCCTCTCCGAGTAAATTGTATTTATCAGAGAGATTGTTCACTCACGCTTGCAGACATCCAGAGCACCACGAGCATCGACGTGACGAGCAGCTCGGTACGGTCCTTTTTCCTCATCATGATTTTTATCAATTAAAACTGTGCTTTGTACATCACACTCTCGGAATGATTTTGCTCGGTGGGCTACGCTCTTTTATATGCTCCGGTGGGTAAGGGGTTCTCCAGAAAATTCGTATTTGCATGATTATAATTGGGAGCGTGTACTTCCGGATTGCGAAACTTGACGAGGCTTTCTGTTCGGTGGGCTACGCTCTTTTATATGCTCCGGTGGGTAAGGGGTTCTCCAGAAAATTCGTATTTGCATGATTATAATTGGGAGCGTGTACTTCCGGATTGCGAAACTTGACGAGGCTATAGTGTATACTAGAGTATACGTTATCCTTATGCTGCGTAATAACGGGGTCGTGTTTGTTTGTTGGGAAAAAATGTTTAGCCCTGGAGGCTTCTTTTGTGTCGCTCTTGCTTAGAAATCGAGAAGCCTTGTTGTTTCTCGTGTTTCGTGGCTGGGAACGCCTCGTCGCAATGTTACACACTCGTGTGTAATTGCTTAATCACGGGCTTTCTCTCTCTCTCGAAATATATAATTGATTCAATCGCGATTTAACAAACGATCGAGTGAGCTGTACCATAGCCTACTTGACATAATATGATAAGTAGTAGGCTATGGCTGTACGAATTGAAAAAGAATCGAAAAAGAATTGATGGGCAATTACCTGTGCCCCTGACCTCCTCCTCGGACGTGTCGAGATTGCACGCGAGCGCGTTGACGATGATGTGTATCCTCGCCTTGACGTCCATGTGGGCCAGCTCGTGCTCGTCGAGGTACGGCCTGATCGTGTTCCAGTCTTGCTGCGAGATGGACAACGAGTCGCGCTCGGTGCTCGTGCTCAGGACGTCTGACGGGTCGTCCTCGGTGAGGAGCGTGAACACGGAGGAGTTGGTCGTGTCGTTAATCATTGTCTCGGGTCAGGGACGAGATGAGATGATCGTCGGGATTTTGGGCTTGGTGGGGTTCTATCGAGTTTCTTCATTAAATCAAATATTTGCATATTAGAGATTAGAGCGAGAATTGATGGGGAAAGTCAAACAGACTCGGGTTTCGGGAGAGTATATACGCGACACTATATATCGTTATATTAATTGGCATGGGTTTGTATTGATCACGGTAATGACAGGAGATATGAGTTGAAATGAGAGCGTCGTGTGCTGAGTGAGAGACTATTAATAGATGCGCAATAGCGTGCTTTTTCTCTCTCTTTCGTTTCATTTTTCTTTTGCGGGTTATATATTATAACGTACCGTTGGAATGTTCGTGTGTGTTAAAAATATGGTTTCGATAAATCATTCGTGTGCTCAGAATTACACACATGTGCGCGTTTTTGACGTGCATTCGTACTTGACTTTTTCGTTTCTGTCACTTTTTAAATGCGCGATTCTCTGAGCAGCACAGGAAGTAAAGAATCGGGTTTCTCGAGTTTTTTTTGAAGACTTTATTAGAGTGCTTCCAGCTCAAAACCTGGAGAACACTGGGAGACACGGGTTCTTGCTGGATGCGATTAATTCTTTGCCAAGATCAAACGGAAGTTTCCGCGAAGGACGCAATTACATATCGCACAAAGTCATACAAAAAGTTAACGCTCCAATTCGTAACTTAAATTCAGTGTGAGGGGGAAATTAACGGGTGAACCCGTGTCCTCCACCCGACCGACTTATTTCTCATTTCAACGTGACAAGAAGAATCATTTTTAGAACCACGCCAGGAGCATATATTTATGTCCCACGTCACCACAAATTTACACCCACACGGGTTTGCGTGTCTTATAAACTACATTGAACACATTCAGTTGGTCCTCTTTCTTCAATGACTTCTCAAGAAATCGTCTGGGACGTAATATTCGTGGAATCGTGGAATTTTCATATCGCTCAATATCGCACGCATATAATATTTATCAGTGTTCGTCGTGACTCGTTTTTTGGAGATCGGAAGCTGCGAGAGATAAAGCGGCTCAATAACGCGGCACGCCCTCAATTAATGACTAGGAGCCGCCACTGCTACTTTAAACTGCTTGGCAAATTATTAACATAAAGTTGTCTTAAGCGGTGTTCCCACGGGTCTGTCGACGTGTGCTAATCTGCGTGCATTTACTAACTAACGTGCGTATATATTACATGCACGTCGAAAATGCACCTTGTACGTGTATGTTGTTTGCATTTATCTTGTACTTAGCTCCTTGACCATTCTTGGGTATTCAATCAAAAGCGACCAAGTCAATCATCCGTCACGGCAAAAATGCGAGTAGGTACTCGCGTAATTATAAAACGAGAACCTGTAATAAGCATCCTCTGACTTGTTTATGAGAGACCTGTTTTTCTTGCATCACAGATAAAAATTGAGCTTGTTGGGCGTGCATGATTCATGAGTCGTTCGGAGATGTACATTTACGTTTTTGCTTTTTACTGCGACTGGAGAAGTCACGACGTGGGGGGAAAGACGTACGTGTGAGACGAACAAACGGGGTGATTATGCTGATATTGGAACGAGTAACTAAACTCTATTCAATATTTGAGAGAATGTGTGTTTTTCCACGAAAATATGTTGCATATTTCGTGCATACTCGACAGAAAAACAGATAAATACGCTGCTTTACGACTTACCCCCGCGATTTGATCACCCCAATGTACTTCACAATAAAAATCACCCTTTGCGATGTCACAAACACGATTATTTGGAAGCACAGCACAGAGTCAGTGTGTGTACATTTCATCCGGCCAAATGGTTCGCAAAAGCGAATTCCACAAAACTTTTCGCGTGTGTGTTGTGTTACGTCCGTAATAACAATAATTAGTTGGTCGGTTTTAATGAGTCATTTTGCTCGCCACTTGATGCACTTGGGATAAACTTGAAAACTCTCACTTGTATTCATCACGTGTGTTTCTAATTTTCGTCAATTATCGCGACGAGTTTTATGGGGCTTTGAGGAGAGTAGCTTTGAGGAGCGACTTGTATGCATAGACCAAGACCGTGAGCACACTGTTGCGTGTTCTCGGATCCCACTCCAGACGACAACTGAGCCCGCAACTGTTCAGCGGGGTCTCATAACGCGACTCTCTCGTTCGTACAGAAATTGTAAAACTCCTTACAAGAGTCTTGTACTGAGGAAAAACTCGCTCTCTTGCTCCCCTTTTTCTCTTGTCAACCGTAATTATGCGAAATATATATTTTCGTACATGATCCTCCCGTTTTTGTTTTGTGGGGCTTAGGCTCATTCTTTATGCGATGTTATGAAGCTTGTTATACGCTCCATGTTACATAACGTTTGCAGATTCGGGAGGCTTCACAAGCGTATCAGCATTTGCCCGGAAGCTTGTTGCTCGTTCGAAATACATTTCTCTTGTAACGCTCGGGGAGGTTACACTCGCATCGCTGTGTAATGTAATGTGTATATGAAAATATGCTTGCTGGAACGAAAGGTGAATCCGTTTTTTACTCTAATGTGGTGTATTTGTAAACACGGAACGTTATTAATTTTGGATTATTCTCGGGGTGACGTGAGACTACGTATTTAGACGAGATGGTTCGAGTTTTGTGGAGCAGCTTGACTTGGGATTCAAGACAGATGAAGATATGCACGGACTTCTTTCGAGCGCATATGCAAATATAGATTTTACGTGACACTGAGCGTGACGGGGGGAATTATACAGTTGCTTGAGAAGGAGAGGCTTCTATTTAGATGATGAGGATTATGGGTTGCTTTCAATTTGCGACTTGGTGTATGGGGAGTTTTTGAACATGAAAGTGAGTTAGTGAGTCATATTAATACGTATTATGTCGTGAGGTTGACAAGCGTCTGACTGGGTTTTCTCACGGTTGATTGATTGAGTTGTTTCGGGGGTTTGCGAATTATCGGGCTCTTATCGTCGTTTTGTTAAGTCTCTGCGGATTATTGCGTGCGTTGAAATTACGGGATGTAATGCGGCTTTCTTGGACTTGAGACTTTCTCGTTCTTTGTTCGAGGAAGAACAAAGCGACTTGCTTTCTCCGACGTGGGAGCTCAGGCTTGAAGAGTGAGGAGCGGTCGTGAATGGATGCTGGTGCTTTTCCTTTTTGGTTTTTTTTTACTGGAACTGAGCGAGAGAGGTTTGTTGTGGAACGAGCAACACGCTCTTGTTATGCTGCTTTTTTTGTCTTTTTTTTACATGCTTTCTCTGAGACTCTGCGTTTGTTTGAAACACGATTGTGTGAGAGGAGAGAATGCTGCTTTGTTCGTTGCTTGATCCTAAAAATCCTGGAAGAAAGGACTTTTCCGTCGTGTTTTGTGCTGGAATACTGGAATCTTAATACGGTAGCGTGTGTTTGCGTTCGTATGTGTGCCTGGACAAACATCGTGGCATTTATGTCGACCGTGGCATATGTCCACGTTCACGTCTGTCACTTGGGCATGCAGATTTTACGTGCAGATCTGCCCTGATATACGTAGCTTTGACATTCACTCTCACTCATATCGCGATGAAATTGTCGATCAAATGTGTCGCATGGGCTTTCCTGTTGGATTACTCTCTTCTTCTGGGTGCATTAAATTTTTTAGCTGGTTCGGAGGGGGGTGCTCTGTGTCGGGGGTTATTGTATCGTTCATGTAGGTGAGCCATCTTGGGCTTTATTTGGATGCGCGTGTCGGGTAATTGCTCATACTGGTTTTTTTTTTTGCGGAGATATAAGACGCTCGCTCAATCGATGGAAACCAAAATTTTCCGGGGCTAAAAAGCCAGCACCAGCCATCGCGAGGCAATACTCGTAATGCATAGGGCATATAGCATTGCTGGTACAGTGCGTTTTTCCGCTCTAGAAATATTGCATAACTAGCAGCCCCGGCTCAAATGATCTGCCTGGCATAACCCATTTCTAGCACCGCAGTGGTGCTAGGATAACCAACCGCCCAATGTTTTGACACCATAGCTTAAAGTTTCTGGTGACATTTTATTATTTTTATTGACATTTTATCTGGTTTCACTTTAATTATTGATTTTATGAAAATGCATCAAGTCGAATAAGTTTCCCCCTTTATGCCACACGCTTTAGAGAATCCGTCCGTTCGTTTCGGGGAATCCATTTCCTCATATCAAAAAACCCCGTGACAGCCTGAGTGCTCCGTATGCCTTGAAGGTGCAACACACAGTTTTAAAAGATTCTTTTTTGTCTACTCCGAAAAAAATCTATCCATCCTTTGTTTTCTCTCTCGGGCTACTTGCACTGTAACTGCCCCCGTGAGAAAGAAGTTTGAGCAGAGGATTTTTTACACAGACGTGTATAACCTGGAGGAGATCTACTTTCTCGCGAGTATCTTGTTGCGAAAAAAAAATCTTTTGTCTGTAGGGAATCCATACGTGTGCAAGATTTTCTTTTTGTTCATATTCTCAAATTGCAATAAACACACAGATTTCTCCTTCCCATCGGCTATTTCTGTAATCGAATCAATGCGAAATGAAAAGGTCTTTTGCTACTGAGCGAACCACTCGTAATGCGCAAATACGATAAATGATCTCCTTTGAATTCCGATACTTAAAACTTTTAACGACGAGGTTACGTAGTTAAAGTCAGTAAGTAAAGTCGTTGTGATGTGGGTTTAAGTTACAGGAGATCGAGTTACCCGTTCGAGTAGCTACTTTGCTCGAAATCGATACACTTTGGTGACGGTGTTGGGTGACATGATTCCACTTGATACTTGAGCATTTGTGTTATTAACCCCGGCATACTCCCCGCTGATTTATTTCCGATACAATGGTTAATTTAAACTAATAAAATTAATTACAAAATAGCTTGATTTTGGGAATACATACATGCATTTTACTCTTACGCATTTTACTCTTACGGGTGTGTGAAATGCGGGTTTGGACTGAACTTCAATCCTTGAAGAATTTATTTTTAAATACAGGCATGTTGTTGCTATTGAGCAGTATAGAACCTGACCTCATTGTCGCCACCAGCCCCGTCATCGAACCTCGCACCACCAATGGCGTCAATCTCGTCAAAGAAGATGAGACACGCCTTTTTGCTCCTCGCCATCTCGAACAGCTCACGAACCATCCTCGCTCCCTGTAATCATACGGAAAATGATTACGTATTTTTTTAAAAAAATCAAGTCAACTCAACTCAACGATTCAAACATAATAGTATGAGAATAATACGAGTTCCCACCCACCTCGCCGACATATTTCTGAACGAGTTCCGACCCGATGACTCTAATAAAGCACGCATCGGTCCTGTTGGCGACAGCCCTGGCGCAGAGCGTCTTCCCAGTGCCTGGGGGCCCGAAAAGCAGCACGCCCTTTGGAGGTTCTATTCCTAGATTCACGAATCTCTCGGGCTGAATTGAAATGGAGTTTCACATTAAATTGTTGTTTTATGAATAAATTGTAAGTGCTCTTCAATTTTCATCACATAGAAATTGATACGTG
Organism: Alloscopus bannaensis; assembly: GCA_027743745.1. NCBI lineage: Eukaryota > Metazoa > Arthropoda > Collembola > Entomobryomorpha > Entomobryidae > Alloscopus > Alloscopus bannaensis. The sequence goes on along the minus strand of JAHZMW010001020.1, from coordinate 3,961 downwards.
ATATATAATTGGTACTCACATGAAGCAACGGAGTTTCGACGACCTCCCTGAGCTTGTCAATCTGCTCCTTGCACCCGCCGACATCGGCGTACGTGACATCCGGTTTCTCCTCGACCTGCATCATCGTGACAGAAGGATCGATTTTGGGAGGTAGAGGGATATGGATCTGGTACTTATTCCTGTCCACTCCGACACGCATCCCTTCCTCAATGTCTGTCGGGGCTACAGAGTCGGCGAGGTCCACGACGAATTTCGCAAACTGCTTCACGTTGATCACGTACTTTGGGTCTTCGTTCTGGGCCGTTGGGTCGTCGGTTGACGTGCGGATGATCTTGGTGCACCGGGCCACCTGGTTTAATTCCACAGATTAATTAAATCACTACATACATAACTCGTAACGGTGCTAACATAACGGGAATAGTTCACATGCTTACCTGTAGAGGCTGTTCATTCTGTAGCGTCTGCTTGTCAGCAGCGAGATCCCAGAGCGCAGGCGGAGCCAGTCCAGTGTCCGACTCTTTGATCCCACTCAGCTCATTCACTCGCTTGATAATCGCCTGGATGTCATCCTCCACCTGCTTTATCTGCTTCGAGTACGGGCCTTGGCCGTACGTCTTCAACAGCGCAATGTCGCCTTCATCCAGGGCTAAATTCGCGGAGAATAACACGCATATTAATACTTCATTCTCTTACTTAATTATGTTGCTAAATTATGAATTGAAAGTCGTTGATCGCCTTACTCCTGATCTCCTTCTCCTCCTCCTCGTCCCCTCCGACGGTCTTCTTCACCTTCCGCTGGTCTTCTCCGAGAAAGTCTGGCATCTTGATTGAGTGATCCGCGTTAATTAACTCTATTCAATTCTCGAGCGGTAATCACTTTTACAGTATTTAAGTCGCAGCACTCGTCTACACGATTCTACAGTTTCACGCAACAACACTTAATTTAAATGAGTGATTAAATAAATTTTAGCGAGAGATTCGTGAGAGCACTTCTCTGTTTGTTTACGGCAAAGAGTGAAATGACAAGCTGAATTCAGATGATGATACAAGAAAATAGGGAATTTGAAAATTCGCGGGTCGCCGAGCTCGTGATGTACTGTGGGGGGTTCGGTCTTTGTTGCTTTCTTGAGCGTTCGTTTTTGTCGTGTTGGTTACGGGAATGTGTCGGTAGGTGGGGGGTGCGTGGGTATGCGGTGGGGTACGCGTCGGTATCGAGCGAGTTTCTCCATGAATTCCTGGAGAAGCAGTTTGCACCACATTTCTCGGTGAAGATGATGCGTATGATTTGAGTCGTATGATGATATTGAAGAGAGACGTTGTTTGAACACGATGTTGCACCCGTTTTATTGTTGTTTGATTGAGAGATTATGGAGCGAGAGAGAGGGGGAGAGAATTGACTGCTGATGGAGGGGTTCTTCCATGTCGAGTGCGTTTGTCCTTCATTATGCTTCTGCTTTTCGAGAGATGAATAATGAAGAGGGATGAATGGGGGAGAGTTGCTCGAGTGGGTTTTTTGGCTCTTATTTTGGTGTACCTGTTTTGATGAGTGGTCGTGTGAATTTTGATTGGGGTGAGTGATTGTTTATTATTTTTTTCGGGGGGGTTTGGAAAGTGATTTGTTATTTCGGTGTAATTTGCGGGGTTTTTATATGGGTAATTTGGAGTGGCTGGGTTATTTTTTTTGGAATGAGATGTTTGCTGATTCTATTCGGGGTTGCGTTGTTTTTGGTGATTTACATGAGGACTAATAAAGAATGATTTCATTGTAACTGGCTTCTTTTGCTGTGATCTTCAGAAAATGCATAAATATTGGCGTACTTCTCCAGGCAGGTTTCTTGAGTCTCATACTGCACTGCGTATTGCACGAAGCTCCATTGTGCTGAAGCACAAGTCATACCGCAAGTCGTTGTTTTTTGATAATCGGATTAAATACCCGTAATGGCGGTCACTTTGTTTCGTTGTGTTTTTTAACGGGACGCACACAACAGGAAATCGGATTACGCTCTGGGTTTATTAAATTTCATTTTTTTATAGCGGGGACGGGTTTAATCCGGTAATGGACTGGCTACTCTCCCACTTTTTGGTGGCGGAAGTGTGGGGTATGGGGGGAAAGGTGGGGGGGAAGTTCGGGTTGACGATCGTAAAGTCGGGTTTTTTAATTTTTTTAAGGAACACACTCGTTCAAACCATTATACGTTTGTACAGTTAATTGTAACTGTAAACTGATCGTGTTTACGATTCCTCCAGATTCGCGCAGCCAAGCAATCTCCGTTAAAATCCACGACACAGATCGTCACAAATGCAGAGCCACGCTAACCGTCGCAAACAAATTAGCCGTGTATGTTTCCAAATCGAGAAGATCCATAGTTTTGATGTGTTTGAGTTTGGATCCCGTCTCAATCACGCAACGAGGGGTCTAGAAACCGTCGCGACTTTATGAAGGAGAATTGGGTGGATGGTAATTGGAAAGCACATTATGCAAATTCGATAAAGCGATTAAGTAACGAGAGCGTGGGGCACTCTACTACTCGTTTTTTGATCTCTGTTGATGGTAATTTAATTCGTGAAATATTATGTATCGCGTTTCCGTACGGATCCGCTTTCATACGCGGACGTGATGCTCTACGTTTGAACAAATTTCGGGCACGGGACACACTACAGACACGGTATAGAGTGTAGTAGTAACAATGCACGTAATCGAGTTTGCTCATCAACGAGAATAAAATGTAGTAACGCGCTGTTTTGATCTCTTCCTCCTGTCCGTGTGAGACTCTGGAGTGGAGTGGCGTATCAAAAATTCATAAACGGGGCTTAATCTAATTTCTTGTGGAGCGTTTTGGGCTACGCTTTCTCTTGGGCACTCTCGCTACTCCTAATGTTGTGATAACGAACGACCGAGTCGAGTCGGGGAAATTGCATTTGCATACGCGAGCGAGCTCTACTTTACTCATTACACTCATATCATTACCGAGGGTAATTCGGTTTGGTTTCAATTATCATTTTGAAAGAGTCTTTTCGTATATTACTCTATATGCTTGTGCTGAAATTATGGGTTCGTTTGAGTTTAGGTTCGCTTTTTGACGAGTTACTTTGCGTCACCTTTTTCGCCGTGTTTTCTTTTTCGGGTAGTACGATCGTGTCTCGAGTTGAGCAAGTGTGTATTGAGTGAAAGGAAAAGGAAGCTAAATCAACTTAGACGTGATTGTGTGAAAAAGAAGAAGTTGTGAAAAGATAAAGGTTTTTTTTGTACGAGCTCCTTTTTTTACGGGGAAGGCGATCAAAAGTGACTAGTTTAATGCACATCACTTTTTTTTTGCTTCAGAGTTTGGTGTACGTATATGGACGAGTGGTGGGTACTACTGCTGGGTTGTGCGGGCGTCTGCGGGTTGCTTATGGGTTGGGTTGAGAACGGTTTAGAAATTTTTTTAGTCTGGCTTCATTTCCTTTGAATTGAGAGATTGAGTTGGTCAGGAGACGAAGTCAGTCGACGGGTTTTGGATCAAAACTTACCACACTTTTTGTATTTGCGGTACTAATGTAATGTTGCACTCATGGGTGAGGCGTGCCTGGAAAATCTGCAGCGATCCTGTCCCATTGATATCTATGGCGAAGATAACAAACTCCGTCACTACGCCAATCGCTGTAATTCAAAGGGCACGGTATCGCAAGTTGCAACCATGTACACTTCAAGTGTATATTCTAATTTCTAAGACATGCCAGGTTTCCTTCGTTCCCATAGCTTCCCATAACAACAAAATACCCCGCTTTTTCATGGTTTTCATAAATAATCTAAAGATTCTCAATTCGTCATGACTCAAAATCAACTGTCAAAATAATAATTATAATTAATTATTATAATCATTATAATTGTCACGGAGGAAAGTATATGCTCTGGGGTCAGGTAATGACCCCTCTAAAGGTCACCGAAATTCGGTGACAACGCAATAACTTAGAAACGGTA
>JAHZMW010001019.1:0-12397 GCA_027743745.1 Alloscopus bannaensis | reverse complement strand
CAACCAATACTCGTATTTATTTTCCACGATCAATAATCCATCAAACAGAATCAATATAGATTTAAATTACAACGGTTTTTGCACAAGTCCGTCCAGATTAGAACGCCCTACGAGTTGAAAATTATGTATCCGGTTGTCGCCGGTAAAATTGTCCTGTAAATTTTGGATGTTTAATTGAATGTGTTTGTTTCATAATTAACATTTTATCCCTCCAACCACGCACGCGTCTGGTTTTCATGGAGTACTGATCTCAACTATTTTGATTTCTGATGATTTGTTTTCTCTGATTCTGGAAGTAAATGGTTTTTGAGTTCGGATTGTAATGTATGCGGGTCGCAATTTTGGGACTTTCGTAAAACGTAATGTGAAGACTGGAATTTTGCGGTATGTGGGAAATTACTGATTGGAATTGTTCTAACATGGAAGAAGTTGAGACAAAATTACCTAATTGTGTAAAACGTACAATATCTGAGAGCTGATGCATTTATTGTTTTCGAGAGAAAAATAAAAATTCACATAAATTTACTGAGCGATCAATGTTTGCCGAAAGTATATCAAAGTAAACCAAATATGTATAGGCATTTTATTTTCATTTAGTTAAAAATAATTTAATAGAAAAGCACAGAAAATTGTTAAACAATATAAATGAGTGTATACCTTACTCCCAATGTAAGTTACTGTAGTTCAGCTCACTTTCCCACTCCTCCAAAATGATATTGGACGCCTTTTCAGCAACTCCGTACACCGCCGCGAGAATATTAGCGTTCGTTATTGCTGGTATGACGGAGGCGTCCACAACTCTCAAACCTTCGATGCCAATGACCCTGCACAGCAATATTCGTCCCTCGAAAAATGACTAACATAATTAAATTGAACATTATTTTTTATTTCTCACTTCAGTTGTGGATCAACCACTGCTTTCGGGTCATTCGGTCCTTTGCCCATGCTGCAAGTTCCGGTAGAATGGAGCCCAGTTTTTGATGTCTGCTTTGTGTAGCACCGCCAGTAGTCCTTTGAACGGAACGTAAAATGACGACAAGCCTCCAGTGGAGTCGCAGGGTAGCGGGCCCCCAATTTTTGGAAGGTTTTGGTCCCCTCGTAAATTTTGAGGGCTGCTAGGATCCCTTCCAGCATCACTTCCATGTCGTCGGGATGGGAAAAATAGGCGAAGTCAATGATCGGTGGGCCATTCACGTTTGTCGTGTTTAAAGTAAGCTTTCCAGCGCTCTTTGGGATGCCTAAAGCAACTCGGCAATGAGTGAAGGTTTCGTTGGGGTCTAAGTCGGGGTCGGATTGTTCTGGAAAGATTCCAGGGATACCGGGACTGCTGATTGATTCCAGTTTGATGTCGGGCCAGTTGCTTTTTGCGGATTTTGAGGAAACAAGGAAGGCTTGTCCGACTTGAGCGCTGAATGAGGAAAACGGCCCTGTGGAAAAAATGTAAATTTATTTGGTCAACGGTTCCAAGTCAATTTCCCCGACTACATTTTCCGGTTGAAAAATTATGGAAATTGACGTAATACTTTTTATAAGCTTACCCTCCCCAGTTGCATTATAAATTTGCAAACTTTCGTCCGTCAGATCCCGGCGGCCATCGTGCACTTTCGACTTGTCGTCAATGACAAACCCAAGTTTGACCTCAACATGATCTTGCAAATTCTCCCCGACCGGAAGATACTTCACTGCTGGAATATTGGCCGCGGCAAGCACTTCTTTTGGACCAATTCCAGATCTCATGAGGAGCATCGGAGACTCCATCACTCCAGCACTTAAAATCACTTCCTTCCGAGCTGAGGCAAAATTGAGTTCACTTCTTCCGTAAAAACCGGTTGTAGTGTACTCAACTGCTTCCGCTCTATTTCCAGCAAATACTATTTTCTTCACGGTAGCTCTCGTGATGACTTTGAGATTCCACCGTAAGCCAAGAATGGGCTTGAGGTAGCCTTCGTAAGCACTCACGCGTCGGCCCGATTTTTGCGTAAATTCGTCTGGAGTGAAACCTTGTTAAAAATTTACACGATTTTATTATTACCGGTTAAAATTCCAAGTTGGAGTACACTAAAAAATTATAAATGGTTTGTACCAATTTTTTGAACCCCATTGGCGTCACAATATGGATACCCTAATTCCTCTCCGGCAGCCTTCCACTCCTTCAGCCCCGGCGAGTATTTAGGTTGACTGATCGAAATCGGGCCGTCAAAACCGTGATCCTCTGTAAATAAACGATTTCGAAAATGATTACACGGTCTTAATTTTTAACGCCGGCAATTGACGTCATACCTGAGGGAAACTCTCCACCGTAATTTTCCGGTCTTTTCAAGTACGGCAGCATATTCGTAAAATTCCACCCATCATTTCCGGACAACACCGCCCAATTGTCGTAATCCAACGGACTGCCTCTGTTCCACAACATCCCATTCACGGAACTTCCACCTCCGAGAGTCCTTCCCATGATGTAGTGCACCACCCCATTGTCACTCCCGAGTCCCGCGTTGGCTTGCGGAATGGAGGTGTAAATGTTGACAAAATTGGGATCTGTCAAGTACTCCGGAGTTGTCGCCGGGATGTCCAAGGCAGGAGTGGGAACTCCGCCAGCTTCCAGAAGAAGAACGGAGTGACGCCCGTTGTCAGAAAGTCGGCGAGCTAGGACCGCTCCAGCAGTGCCTCCGCCGACTGTCGTAATATTTTTAAGATCGAGAAATTAAAAAAATAGGTTAACTCGGAAATGTTTTAAGAAAATTTGTTTGTACCGATTATAAAGTCGTAAGTGTTCCCCGAATCGAATAAATTTCCAAGAACGCCGAGCCTCAGGATAAAACCGTAGAAAAGTGAAAATAAAAATATGTTTGCCATTGCGAACCTAACAAAATTGCCGGAAACAATTCAGTTTACAGTTAGGTGAATGTTGGACTGATGAATTCAGGGTTTCCAGCAACTCCTATTTATTTGAAGATGAAGAACGAAATCCTTTACCCAGGTCATTACAACATTTCAGTGAAACAGAGTCAACTCTGCCGATTACCGGAGATGAGGGAGTTGCAGGCATTCTCGCTAAACAATGCTTTCCAAGAAAAATCGCGGAATTCTTCGTCAAAATGCTGCTAATTGATTTTCTGGAAGTAACCTTCGGCTTATACGTCTCAACGTCTCCGGTCCAAAAGTTCAATGGATTTTATTCAAGTTATTATGACGTCTTCGTTGTGGAAACATTTTTTGTGAGATCATTTACAGCAAAGCAACCCATTTTCAGCGGACTTCACCTAAAACAGATTATGAGAGGTTGTGAGCCATAAACCCAAGAGATCTTGCATGTGAAGCACCTCTCCTTTGAATTGAGGAGCTTACACAAAGATTAAATCTCGGCACGTATTTAATGTACTCTGTATGACTTTCCGTCTTTCCAAGAATCACATTAGCTTTTTGGGTCTAATGTGAATGTTTGCGTAAGAGTTGCATAGACAAAGTCCATCATTTCAAATGAAAAAAGGGTCAATTTCATTTTAATCTGGACATCCCGTTAAAACCTTCGGTGGTACCCTTTTTACATTTTTTACTTAAAATTCTAACTTAATTGGGAATTAAGCCTGCTGAAATTTGATCCATTTTTATCTTTTCAACAATAGTTATTGACAATTATGAGCAGTATATTTGTAAAAATTTGAATTTTATTTTAATTTTTATAAATGAGCTGAGTTTTCAATTTAACTTAATTCCACCTTAATATTTTTTATTACGCCAACTTCCAATCCCAAACTCGAGCCCACAAATTACAACAGCTAATACCCACAAACTAAATACGATATGCATTGCATGCCACAAATTTCCAATGCTCGCACTTCCTTGTCTCCTCTTCTCTGACAAATTTCCCGAATTTCCCACATTATTCCATCCGAATTTGTGAGTTTCCACAGAATGCCGATGAAGTCCCTGCCACCAGCTTATATGACCATAATCCCTTAGACAATTTGCGTGTTTCGCAATTTTCCTATTTAAACCTCCCAGTTGAAATATCCAGCCGTTCCAGTCAGAAGAAATTGGCTGAGTGACAAAATTACAAATTTTTGTTGGAGCAATTACTTTTCTATATTCTAACAGGGCTACATCCTTTCCCGTGTCTTTAACGACAGAAGCTAAATTTAAAGTTAGGATTTTCGAAACAAATCTCTTTGGTGGTCCCACACCCAGAGGTGTTCACTCCGGTGACAAAAAATCGCCCGGATTTTGTTTGCTCCAAAATCCAGTCCTGATTCCGGACGTCTTTACTGCAATCGTTCCAAAGGCGACAGAGACCGTCCACAACTTCGGGGTGAAGGAAGTAGTACGTTTCTTGGCACAATTTTTCCGAAACATAAGTTAAGGAGCAGGTGGCAATTCCACCTTCGGTGGATATTTCTCCAAAAAATTTATAACCGAGGTGGAGAAGCTCCTTGACATTTTCCACGATTCTGGGCTCACTCGGTTTAATAAAGGTTGATGTGAAGGAGGCTTCATAGAAAAATGAGAGGATTATCCAAGCAAAAGCGATGGTCAAATGAGACTTCGCTGTCCAGCTCACATTTTGTCTTAATAAAATCCGTATCACTTCGAAATTCGCTTCACTCAGAGTGACACTTTTAAAATTTCCAGTGAGCGTAATAAAAATTATAAATGTAGCGATGGTCACATGAGACTTCGCTGTCCAGCTCACATTTTGTCTTAATAAAATCCGTATCACTTCGAAATTCGCTTCACTCAGAGTGACACTTTTAAAATTTCCAGTGAGCGTAATAAAAATTATAAATGATCCTAAAACTAAACCCCACGTTCCAGGGGTGAAGGGTCCGAGCCAGTAACTCATCGAAACGTTTTCCACAATAATACTAGGTTCGCAGTACAAAATATAGTAGGACACTTCTCCGTCTAGAAATATGGCGTAGTTCGACGTTTCTGGGATGCCAACACCTTCTTCATTTCCAATTATATAGTGGCGCCCCATGTTGAACTGGAAAATGTAGCCGAACTGTGTTCGGTCGGATTCCGTATTATTTGTGACGTAAACGGAGTGGTTGTACTTTTGAAGTAAAAGTTCAAGCAGAGATTCAAGGTAAGATGGAAGTTTGTCTCGGTCCCCCGCCATTTCCGCGTATGGGATTGGGCGACTTTTGTAAACTTTTTTATGATGTAAAAAAGTTTTAAAATCGTCTAGGAGCAAAGGAAAATCACTACTTATTTGCAAGACTTGTGAGGAACAAGCTAAACAGAATTTATACAATTGGGGCGAACTAAAAGAATCCGGGATGCGAAGGACCAAAATGTTGGGGTCGCAAGGTAATGGTTCGTTTGAAGGGTTTGTGGTTGATATCACGGTTCCAAAATAAGTCACGACTTTTATCGAATTCACAAACACAATGTACACCGACTGGTCATCGAGACAAATGTAATTTAATCCTGGAAGGTAGTTGCCACGACTAAATTCCTTTTCATGCTTCCCCAAGAGGACCACTGAGGTGTGGGAATGATGCCTAAAAATTTGTCGGAATCTTGGTGGCGCCACAGCTCTCCCTTCGGTGTAGACAATTGTTAAGGGGCATTGGAGAAGTAAAGGGGCTCCTTCAAAGTACCATGAAATTAATCCTGGAAAATTGTTGAACTTTTGGCGACCGTAGGGATTATGCAGGAGGATGTTGAGAGTGCACCGGAAGTGGTCAGGGTCCCTTGTGAAGAGTGATGCGAGAAAATGCAGTGCAGTTTCGGAGTTAGAAGTTGTTATATTATTTAAAGCAGAAAAAAATATTAAAACGTGTATAATGGGAAATAAGAGCGAGTTGTTCATTTTTTTTAGAACTGGATTGGTAACTCTGGCGAATTTATGAGAAGTGATTGAGTGGAATATGTACAGAATTTTGACGTTTTATTTACCGGTCACTTCATGATGAAAATCTTGAGTCATAATTTTGGTGTTCATATTTCTTTAGCAAAAAGTGCCATACGAAGATATTACTATGGTTTATGCGTTTAGTATGTCATAATCAAATCATAAACCTGACGAGAATTATTTGTTAAATATTTGCTGCTCTCGTTGAGAACTTCAGACAATTTTTGTTTGCACAACACCATTTGATGCGAATGCAAACATGAGAAACCGCTAACCAACGAGTTGTTCATACATTATACATGCTCTTTATACACCAAAAGTTTATAGTACGTCCAAATCTTATGTTGGAGCACCAGCTTGCATAAGAAAATACCATAATTCTATTTTTAACCTTTGTGTCGATTTCTCGTGAGCGACTAATACATACATTTCTTCCACATTTGACATGAATTGTTACTGTTGTGCTTGGACATCCAGCCGTATGTTGTCCTTACAATACACTCTTTTGTGTCTCACATCATCATCAGTCTGTCACAAGATGTGTTTAAATGTTATGCATGGAAAAGTACACAAAAGTTGCAGAAAGATGTAGTCAAAAGATCTTTTGGAGTACGATGCTTGTCACACACTCTTAATCTGATTTTATGGTACAATGAAGAGTGTACAAGATTTAATCCTTTTATATCAGAGGATAAACAACATAGAAAGGATTGTGTAACAGTTTCTGGACGTCATCATACATAAACTTTGCAGTTTAAAGCCATTCGCTGAGCTCATCATTCATATTTGTTTCTTTTGAACGATGGAAAATAAATTTCAAGAAAATTTCACCTCGGGGGATGAGGGTAACGGGGCAAGTTGTGATAGTTCAAAAAGCGACGGAGTGTCATGCTCAAGCAAACCCCATCCTTCAGGCCCCTCCCATCCACTAAACCAACTCGATCCTGACGAGATCCGTCGCGTGGTCCACCTCCTCAAGGTGCATGCCACCTCCCAAGAAATTTCTGGGAAAATTAGTGTTTTCTTCGGTGAGCTTGCTCGAACCCCGGAAGCACGAGATGCTTCAATATTTTGGAGGAGTTGGCCCCATCCCGGAGAGGCGAGCTTGGGCCGTATTTTCTGAGGATGGAGTAAATGCTTGCTATGAGAGTAATGTGAATTTGAGCAGAGGAGTCGTCGAGACGTTTGTGAAATTGCCGGCAGGTACTCAACCCTCCTTTAATACAGAGGATGCTGCTAATGTTCAGGACTTTGTGAGAGCGGAACCAAGAGTAATTGAGAGGGCGAAAAAAGCTGGAGTTACTAACATGGAGTACCTTATATGCGATCCTTGGTATGTAAATTGGTTAAAACTACACCAATTATTTTTTTATACATCGAAAACTTTGAATTCATGTTATGTCTATAAAACAAGGTCGTATGGCTACAATGACACTTCACTGGATAAAGAGAATAGGAGGCTTATGGATATGTATCTGTACGAGCAAAAGTTTGACGGGGACAATCAATACGCGTACGCCTAAACAATTTTTTACATTTTTAAAAAGATTCCTGCAAATGTGAAAATTGTGAATATGTTGTCTAAATTTTAGCCATCCTCTGGATTTTATCGTTAGTATGTCATTTATCAAAATATAATTGATTATATATATTACATTTAAAAAATTCGAGTTACATAGTAAAGCAAATATGGTGTTCTCTTCCAGCTGTCGACATGATTGCGAAGAAAGTCCTCGAAATCATTGACCTTCCCGTTTGTTCCGAGAATGAGTCTCTCGGTTCGGAACGCCCAATTTCATCTCCTCCACAATGTGCAAACTACGATCCTCAAGTGATGCTTGAGTTTAAGTACAGATCGAATGTGAAGCCGTTGGAAATCAGGCAGCCGAAAGGGCCCAGTTTTAGTTTGGTTGGAAATGCATTGAGCTGGCAAAATTGGGAGATGATAATTGGGTAACTTTTAGTCTAATGGATATAAACGGTTTTATACAATATTTTAAGCGTATTTAATAAAAATGTTTTTATTATTAAAATTCAGGTTCAATTTCCGAGAAGGATTGACTCTCCACAACGTCACGATTGGAGATGGAGACCGACGCAGGAGCGTGTTGTATAGGGCAGCTCTTTCAGAAATGGTATTACAGAATGAATTTTTAATTTTTAGTGGTTTTGTTCATTACTTTATGTTAAAAAAATATTTAATATCATAAAAATAGTTTTCTTTAAAAAAAATTCCAAATTTTGTGATAAACTTTATTTCATCCAGGGTTGCTGCAGAAACACACCGACGAGTTCAAGCAAGTCACCATCGCCCGAGCCCGAAAGCTTGTTATTAGCTTTATCGCGACAGTGAACAATTATGACTACGCTTTCTACTGGAACTTTCTCCAAGACGGAACAATTCAGTTTGAGGTGAAAGCTACCGGACTCCTTAGCACTCACAACTTAGGTCATGATTGCACTCCTGGAGGTTTTGGAGTCATCATGGCGCCCCGCATAAATGCTCCGTATCATCAACATATATTTTGTGCGAGATTAGACCCAATGATTGATGGACAAAATAATACTGTTGCTATCCAAGACATTTTTCCGCTTTTAGAAGGAAGTCCTGAGAATCCTTTCGGACAAGGGTTCAAAACGCAGGTGAAAGTTCTGGAGAAAGCTGGAGGGAGCAATACAAATGCGGATTTGGGGCGGAGTTGGCTTGTGCAAAATGAGAATATTTGTCATCCTTACGCAAAGTGTCCAGTGGCTTGGAAATTGGTGGCTCCAGGATTCTCACGGATTTTTGCTGGACCGACGAGCGGAGTTGGGAGGAGGGCCGGATTTGCGAGGCACAACGTTTGGGTAACTCCGTACAAAGAGGACCAGTTGTACGCTGCAGGGAAGTATATCAATCAGGCTCCTGGAGGAAGGGATGGTGTGGATGTGTGGGCTGGAGAAAATGAGAATGTTAGAAATACGGATATCGTCCTGTGGCACACCTTTGGAATGAATCATATTCCTCGGGTACATCACAATAGACAACTTGGCCGATATTTAATAAATCAGAAAGAGATTAATCGTTTTATTTTGTAAATACAGGCCGAGGACTATCCACTCATGACTGTTGAGTAAGTAGCGGATTAAAAGCTCACTTAGAATAACCCACTTTTAATTTATCAAGGGTTTTATGACCTCTCGTAATTCGTTGTAATATTTTTTTAAAATTGTTAAACGTCTATTGAAGGGGAGTCTCGTTCACCTTGAAGCCAGCCAACTTTTTCGATGCGAATCCCGCCCTAGATGTGCCAGCACCGAATAGGATTAATTAAAAAATGTAACGGTTTATCAGACTTAACACTTTGCAATACACGCAGTAATTACCATGGTGGACGCTAGATACTAAACTTACAAATATTATGGGATGCACCAAGTTTGAAGTAACATTTTAAAAATTTGTATTCAAAACTATTTCTCTCAAATTGTTAGCGATGTTTAAAACACTTCGCTTCGGAGAAATTTAAGTACTTGGAGATAATAATGTGTAAAAATTTATTTTTACATATTTGTCACTTGGGCAGTTTCATGTGAAAATGTCGAGAACATTGTCTGCGTTATTTGAGTATTTTTGTATCCATCTGTATGTAAGGGAATCAAAACGCGCATTGATTTATAAGAAAAAGCCATCACCTCACTGTTAATGGATTACATTCTAGAGTAACTATTTGAAACAATCGTAATTTACAATCGCCACTTACAACTTATATTTTCGATCTTTCAAACAATTTCCTTTTATAAATGAAGCCATTATTTGATTTAAATTGTACTACTCTCTGAAGCTGACAAACTCTGACCTCCGCATCAGAACAAGGGCAGCGGTCATATTAAGGATAGCATCAATGATGACAAGCCAAGTGTACATGGTGATAGGCTTCATTGGCCTCACCGAAAAAGGCCAACTTTTTGGTACAAGCTTGTAACATCCTTCTCTCCTCTTTGGAAGTAATGAAATGTCTCCAAAATATTTTGAACAACTGGCCATGCTTATGTGGTATGTTGGCGAGTCCAACTAAAACGATGCTCACAACAACACAAACCACTACAACTAAAGGGCAGCAAAGGTACGTAACGATGTGCAGGCTCGCATACATTTTGAGGGTTATATAGGAACATAAACTTGTGAGTAGTACGCCCATGAAAATTAGGATAAACGAGAATGACTCAATCTGCGGATTGTAAAGACTAAGGGCGACCTCCACTATCCGGTAAATATTATATGAATCTTGGAAGTTCAAGTTTGAGTAACTTGCTATCGTTTCCAGACGTCTCAAGACTGCAGCGAAGGGGCGCACGTACAACCGGTGGACCTGAAATTGGAGACCTTCGCAAAACATAATCAGCTCTAGAATGACAGCAAGAATAATTGCGGCCGACTGAGAGACTAATGCGAAGTAGCAAGTTCCAGCTAGTAATTTTAGTGAGTATCTCACAAACATTGTTGTCGATGCTTCCTTATTAAGCCAAGTCAGGATGGGTATAAAAATAAGCTGGAGAGGATCAAACTCTATGCCAAATGGGACGAAAAAAGTTGCACATGGAAATGAGCAAAATAGTATGCCTATAGCGTACATAAAAACATTTCCTGGGTTTCTTGTGGGGTCTTCCACTGGAGCGAATTCGAACCGCATTTGCATCGCGTACAGGAGTGAAACTCGGTGCTCCTTCCAGGTCCTATTGGTTGTCACGGCAATGACGGTTAAAGTGAAGATAATGGTGTAAACGACAAATTCCTCTTTTCCTTTGGTGGAGTCCCAGTTGGAGAATATGTAGATTAGTCTCCAGATAGAAAATAGTAATGTGAAATAAGCTCCAGATATCGTAAACTTGTACGCAAAACGGAACAGTGTTTGGTTTCGGTTCGGATTGAGATCTAAGACGACTTTTGAGGTGGATTGGAAGTCGTAATAGTGAGGCACCACGGAGCACCATTGGAAACTTTGGTGAACTTTAATTGCGCCTTTTGTAAATTCCATTTTTACCAAATGGCACGATGCTGAAATAGAATAAAAAATTTGTGGTTTTGGAGAGGGTTAGATAAGTACTTTAATTTGAAGGATATTTTTTGTTGGCTCCCTATTTTGCGGAGCTGCCACAAACGGAGAGGACATTTCACTTGATTCTGAAGTAATGTTTTGGTTATAAGCTTTTTTTAACTATAGGTTTCGTGTTTTGTAGTTTTTTCTTGTCTGACAAAAACTACATTTTACCGAGATTTGTTAGCAGTGCGATACTCCCCAAGAAAATCCGCTGAAGAGTTACATAAACGACTTGGAGAGTCATTATGAATGCATGATAAAAAATCGTCGAAAAAATGCCATGTAAACTAAAGCCTGTACGACGACTAGGGAGATATTTTTCAACTAGAGTTAAAATGGGATAGGAGATAAAAAAAATGGCGAGGACGTTCGTATTTTCGGATTCCCTGAACTTTTTGTTCTGAACTTGCTGTTCAAGCGCGTTATTTCCTATTACGATAATTTTGCTGAGAGGTCAAAACTTAAAACTGTCCAACACTTTAAAAGTGAAGGTATTTTGAAAAACCAGTATAAACAAAATGATCAGTAGATACGAGGCAACAAATTTGAAGGAATATCGAAAACCTCCCGGGAACGTCGTCAGTGGGGACCAGTTAAAAAAAGAACAAAATTCAAAATGTTTCCGAAACAACTATGACAGCCGAGTGTACCTAGAAAACTGTATCAAGGCCCATAGACTAATGGGGCAATGCAATAACACCGCCAATAATACAAGGCTAGTCAGTATGCAGTGAAAATGTGGCTCAACGAAAGTTAGCTGTGCATCGGTGAATGGTGAGACTGCTGAGACTTCATCGCGAACAACCAATGGAGGATTCAAGACTATATGGAAAATTCCACCTATAAAGTTGCGGAAAAGCCAGGAAAAACCATAATGCAGAAGTCGATGAAACCCATGCACAAAATCGGAAACGAAGGAATTCTAGGATCAGGACTTTAACTACAATTAAAGTATGCTCTTTTACTACTTGTTTTTGTGGTATAGATTAGCTGTTTAAAAAATTCCGTTCGTACCACAAACCGAAAAAAATGTCTCCCCAGTCGTCGTACAGGCTTTATGTTTTAAATGAATATTTGATTTCTTTGCGGAAATTTATTAACTTTTCCTTGAACATGTTTTGCATTGGTAGCTGAACGATAAAAGACCACGCGAATTCCTAGTCTTACAAAATGATCGTTTACTTTCATATTACACAAGAATATCTGTAAAAAATGTAAAAATTTCATAACATTTCTTATGCAACACCGTCAAATCAAACGCGTTGGTTATGTACGGTAGGAAATATTTTAAAATTATGTATTTACTATAGTACAGTATGACCCAAGCAGGAGTAGTTACGGTATTTCAAATTTATATATATTACAGTGCTTGGCATTGTAACTGTTTAGGCAGTTTGCTTAGCGCCTCGCTTCTTCATTGGCTGAAAAATTGCTTGATGTTGAGAGTGAAAATGTCACTCTCAAC
>JAHZMW010001018.1:0-12102 GCA_027743745.1 Alloscopus bannaensis | reverse complement strand
TTCGAGCAGCTCGGAATTTTAATGAATTCTTCTCCCTCCATTCTTGCACTCTCTCCTGAAAGCACCGTATATTACCATCGTCATCCTTTGAGTATCGCATTACTCATTACAAAACCGATAATCCAATTTACTACGGTTTGTATACAATCATCAGGATCCCAGAAAGGCGTTCTCTCCGGTGCGTAATATATAGCTCAGATGTCAAAGATGATTTTATTTTCTCTCAAATCCCCTCAAAACAGAAGCAGCCCTGTACGCTCTTGTTCTTCATTTTATGACGGCATTAACTCGTATTTTGTGTTCACAATTTTTTTCTCTCGCTACTCTCAACGATCAATATGTCGGGAAAGAGCACGCAACTTTCTCTACCTAAAAAAATATACGGAGAAAGGTGGTGCGGTATGTTGAGGGAAAATTATGACTCTCTTGAAAATGGGAGAGCACGCATTGATGTAGCTTTCATTGAGTGAAAGGAGAGAGGAAACTTCTTTCAAATGAGGAAAAGTTAATTGATTCCAAGAGCCCAAAAAGGCTTGTACTTTCTACGTCTTCTGTCTTGGGAAAATTCAATTTTCAACAATATTCTGGAGAGAAAGCGACGTTCACATTTTCCATCATGTGTCACTTAACAAGCCGTATCTTCGATGATGTCCCCGGAAAATAGGAGAAAGATTGAATTTCCCTTTTGTGTGGGATGGAATGCAATAAACAAGATATTATTGAAAATATCCAGCCTTCGCGTATCTTCTCACAAACAGATAATATGTGATATGTTTGTGTCCCTGGAACGTGTCCAAATTAACTGGAACATATGTCTGGAAAAAAAATGGACTGTGTAGACATTTGTCCATTATTTTTCGATGACTTGTAAACAACCTCACTTCGGTGAAAGTCATGTTTAGCGAGCACTAAAAGCTACAAAATGTATCTCTGATATAACACCCAACATTTTCGAGAGAAATATGATATAATCTTTGGTATTTTTGCACTTTTCGAGCGACAATGTGTCGTAGATAATCACAATAAAAGGGAAATGCTTTCACTTTTTTCTAGAAATAGAAAAAATGGACAGATATCAATTTGTGGAGACTTTTTTGGCTGGACAATAAAAATGGGAGAGTGAAAGTCTATATAGAGTCACGTAAGTTTTTTCATGTCGCGTCAAGGTCATTTATTGCTGAACACGTACGGGAGAAAGGAGTTTTGTGAAAGCTGGAACTATTTTTAGAAGATACTCTAAAACACCAAAATCTCTTTGCCTGAAACTCTTTGGGAGAAAGTTAAGTCGTTAAAAGTAAACAGGAAGAGTTCATCTATTAAATGTAAGCATAACATGATTAATCTCGAGTTTAGCGAAACAACACTCACTCGAGGCTCTCAAACTCTTGTTTTTCTTGGTCAAATCGATGCTTTCCTTTTAGCATTTTTGGTATTGACACAAGTATCCAAGGATGAGACAAAAAAAAATCCGTAGAAAAAATATGATACTTTCTCTTTTTAAAAAACCTCAGAAAAATTCAATTTTTTTGCTGACCCACTTTACGGTAGTGAAAGTTGAGCTCAACTCAAACCATGTGGAAAGGAGGATAATGCGAAAAGATTACATTTTTTCCCTGTCACTCTTCCCCTTAAGCTTCCAGGTATGTATTTGGGTATCATGTATTATTATAAACATCTACGACAACGATATGGCATCATGAATGACGTGGTGAAAGCGGGAAAATGAATTATGGATATAAGCCTCTTCTGGAAATCGTTGAGTGAAAGTACAGCTTCTCCATAATATTATTGTAAATTGCACGCGCTTTCCAGTCTCGCCAAAACCCGATTATGTCCACGCCGAAGAGACTGCCAAAGAAATGCGCTTTCTCCGCAAACATAATGTACATTCATATACGTGTATGACAGATGAGGGGAAATCCGTATCGATCCCCTTTCTCCGTGAAGCGAAAAGTCCCACAAAAAGGATGGAACATCTTTTCCGCTCTAAAGTACTAATGCTTTCCCCCTAAACCCACGATCATCTTTCACCTAGAGAAAGTGTTTCCACTAAAATGTTGCAAGTTCCGTATGGAGAAAGCAACAAGACATGTGATCTCGAAGAGTACTTTTTTTCGCCAAAATTTCCGGGCAGAAACGTGAGCTCTTGTGTGGCTCCAGAGGGCTCCTATCTTTGTTGACAACTGAGTGGAAAATATTTTTTCCACAAACCACAAAATACTGGAGAAACTTAAACCTCAAGTCTGGAAAGAAAATGTATGCTCAAAAAGCTCGTTTGTTTAAAAAAAACTTTTTGTAAACAAAACCACATACAAAAGCTCCAGTATTTTCTCTGGAGAAAGTTATTTTCGGAAAGAAACTTTGGGCTTGAGCATTTTTGAGCATTTTGCTTTCTCCATGTAATAAATGTATTTTATAAGTAATTATATTGATATTTAGTGGTATAAAGTATTGATCTTAAATGTTTATTGAGGTCACGATCTGGAGAAAGTGGGAGGTTCTTCGATATGAGGAGAAAGGTGAATTTTTTCCCAATAAAATATTCACGCTTTCATTCATTTCGATGAAAAAAGTGTGTGGAGAAAGCGAGGGTAATTTCGTGCTTAAACAAGGACCACCACTAATGCTCCATGTATATTTGATGAAGACATATAAAAGTTTGTTATGTCTGCGATACGAGTGCATAACACGTTTTTTATACAACCTCCAAGCTCACACCCAGAGAGACCAATAAAGTGTCTATATAAACTTTGGAGAAAGCACACACCCGGAAAGTACACAATTATGTTTTTTTCTGTGCAGAGTGTATTAGAGTACAACAAGATTAGTAGAATGGTCCGAAGTTTGGGGAAAGTGTATTAGGCTCATTTTTCTTTGGAACGAGTTCAACCAGACGAGGTTAGGGTGGAGGAGGAAAAAAATGGTGTATAGAGTGAAAGTGGACTGAGTGTAGAGCCGCCCATTCACAATACATTTTCATTCATTTTCTCTCCCCGTTCATGGATTCCATTCATGGCAAATGGAGGGCGTGTGTATGCTTTCACTTGAGACTAACGGTTTTAACGATTTTTTATTGAAAAATTACCTCTACTCATATTAACCCAAAGGCAAAAAGGGATATATCTGTTTGTCTTAAAAATTTTGGAGAAAGTTGTCTATTTTTGAGTTTTCTAAACCATTCGGCAGAATCCTACAGGTTGCACCACCGCCACCAAAAGTGTGTCTCTTTATCCACCTCAGTTCCACCTGGAGAGCTCTGGAGATGGATGGAGAAAGCATGTGTGCTTTCTCTGAGAAGAACTCATCTAAATCGCATTTCACCTGTGCGAGCAGAGACTTGGGATGTCAGTTGATAGATGGCCGTGACACTTGGAAATGCTCCGCTCGCAACATCCAC
This sequence comes from Alloscopus bannaensis, assembly GCA_027743745.1. Classification (NCBI taxonomy): domain Eukaryota; kingdom Metazoa; phylum Arthropoda; class Collembola; order Entomobryomorpha; family Entomobryidae; genus Alloscopus; species Alloscopus bannaensis. The sequence goes on along the minus strand of JAHZMW010001018.1, from coordinate 8,705 downwards.
CTGGCACTCACGTTCCGTCTCAAATGTCTCATGAATATTACTCAGAATAAAACGGGAGAAAGCGAGTGCAATATAATATTTTTTGGAAAAAATGAAATGCTCCGCTCGCAACATCCACCTGGCACTCACGTTCCGTCTCAAATGTCTCATGAATATTACTCAGAATAAAACGGGAGAAAGCGAGTGCAATATAATATTTTTGGACAAAAACCACCATTTTTTTCCACCTCCGCTACCTCAACCATAATCCACCTTCGTATTATTACTCACATGTACATAAACGTATTATTACTTTCTCCGGAAAGCTGAGGTTTGGAGAACGTGAGGAGAAAGTTTCTGTTTATTTCTTGTCAAAGTCCCTTTTGAGAGACACCTACTTCAAAATCGAGAATCCTCCTACACACTATTAGAGAGCACATCTGCTCAAAAAAGAAGCTCGGGGAAAGGAGATCTGGAGAAAGCAAAAATAAATATTGGAGATTACAAACGGAGATGGGTGTGGGGGCGACCTTATTTTTTGAGGTGGCGGTCAATGTTTATTAATAAACAGATTGGTTTCTTGCAGTAATTTTTATGACGTTAACTTTCTCTCATTAGTCCAACTTGACCTTTACCAAGATCACTTTCTCCACTGAATATTCGCTATAATTGAACATGTTCCATTTTTACCCGTACTTTCACCACCTTTCTCCGTAAATAAAAGGATGTAATAATAGCTCCATCGTATTTTCCGCCGTGAAACCCAAAAGATGCTTTCTCCACAGCTAATTGACATCTCAACAAAGACCCCTCTCAATATGGAGCGTGCTTTCTCTCTCATTTTGAATTGTGGAGAGAAAGCAGAACGGGAAAACCATTTGGGCTCCTTTCTCCCGTATCTTCCTGTGTGAAAGTTCATTTTCTGGAGAAGTGAGTCGAGTTTTTTCTTACACACTTGAAGAGCTCATCTCGAGGATTTGAGAATGACCATTTTTTTTCGTCCGATATAAACGATGTGCTCAAGTCGGATGCTATATAGAGCGTAAAACGACAAAGTCTTCACGGAAATGTCTACTCATCTATATACACTCTTATGAATATTCTATAGACTATTTTCTCCTCCTTTCTCCATTGTGAAAGGACGCTCTCTTTTATCGTCATCATGATGAATCTAATACGATATTTTTTGAATGGATCATACAAAAAAGGAGTCTTTCATCATTCAAGCATAAATGTCGAGCTTCTTTTTTACATTATGCATATTCAGCTTTAAAAAATGAAAAGATGAGTACGTCTATGATTGAGAGGATTTTTTAAAAGAAATTTTTGATGATCTGTAATACGTGAGTGGTGATGTGTACAAAAAGAGAAAGGAAGGAAGGTCGTCAATAGAACGTAATTTCCCAATGGAAGCCTTGTGAGGATGAGGTGTAATTTCGAAGATTTTGTGAGGAAGTGTGCTCCGCGTGTCCTTTTTGTAGAATTGAAATGAAAAAAACCAGAAAGATTGGAGATGATTGGTAATAATTGGAATTCAAAGGGGTTTCCGGCATTTGTGCAAAGGCAAACTTTTTTAGTCGAGAATCACTGGCGAAATATATGGAGAAAGTAAGAAGGGAGAAGCACACGCAAGCACAACGGACCACCTTAAATTTTCAAACTTTCACTTCTTGATAAGCTCGAGTTGCATGTGCAGCTCGCAACATTAGCACACATATTAGCTTTCCCTTTTTAGTTATAAAAAATTTAGACTACACAAGACAGACAAAATACCACTTTCTTCTAACCAGCCATTCTCACTTTCACCCTTCGACACGTATGATTCACTACTCCGAAAATGTATGTGAAAGCGGAGAAAAAATATGCTTATCTTGAGGAGTGAAAGTAAAGCTGAAAATCAATACGTGACGGATCGAATGTCAGCGTCAAGATCACCAAAAGACTGTTAGCCATCTCTATTTTTTTTTCTCTGACAAAAAAGGACTACGTCAAAAAAAACGATGCGTGAACAGATAGAGAAAGGTATGGATGTCGCACTTTTTTCATGTCCAATTTTCCCATTTCACCGGATAAGAATATGCATGAAAAGTCTGGAAAAGGCTTCCCTTTTCAAAAGGATATTATCCTTTTGATACTTTGGCCTATTGAATGTGCTCCTTTTTTTGGAATCTTGTTACGACAAAAATTGTATAGAATTCACAGCCCTTTTCGCTCTCATACGTATCATTTTTTGTGAATTTTTTTTGGGGAAAGTGAACACGAGTTTGGTGAGCCTACAAACAGGGGAAAAAATTGCTCACAACGCGGAAAGCTCATAAACCATTGTGTTTCGTCGACAAGCCTTGAAACGAGAGATATTATTAGGGGGAAAGTAGCTGGGAAAGTGATCCAAAGAAGCACGTGTGCACAAAACAGAAAGGACGAAGTGAAAGCAAAATCTTGTCAATTCGATGCTTCACTGTAATTTTTAAATAAAACATATTTTTGTAATACAATATTTTTGGAGTAAAATGATTGAAATTCGAGTAACAAAATTATAAACTGCATCAAATTAAAATTGTAATAAACCTCCAATTTCCGTACAACCTTTAGTACAAAAAACGTGAACATTTTTGGTAACGTTACTAAAAAAGAGAAAGTTGCACAATCGTTAAATCGTCTCACGTGCAAACGTGGCTTTTTATATTTTTTTGTGTCTTGAAGTATTAAATTATGCACGACAAAATACAAGGTAATCCATGAAAGTGTGACTCAACATTATTGCGTTTTTTTCAATAGGAAAACTTATGATCGATTCTTTTCTCCGTACTTTCTTTTTTTCCTAAATATATGCTCCCACAATGAGAGCCGTGTCAGATTAGTGTCAATCATAAAAGCGAAGCGTACGTTCAGAGTTATCATTGTCCTTTCACTTTCTCCGTGTTTGACACTGTCGTATTTTATTGTAACCTATAATTTTCCGGGTTTTTCTGGGGCTCGGGAGTGAGCTCTGTTCTTAAAATGGAATGAAAGGAGAAAGATGTCACAATTACGTTTTATTGTAGCAAAAAATCAGAAAGCGGATCAAGGGAAGAAAATTAAAGTTATTTCCGAATAGGATTTGTGTGCGATTGTGGCAGACAGTAGTACCGGAGAAAAGAAATGATGTGACGTAACACACAATTATATTCAATCTTTTTCTTAATCTATAAAAAAGTCGGATAAAAGTACTTGTGACGAAGCAATGGAAAAAATTCTCGTGTCTAAAAATAGCGAGAGAAAAAATCAATTACTTCCTGCCAAAAATACGACGAAAAAAAAGCATTTTTTATTGAAAAAATTTGCAAAAATTATTCTTCAGAAGTGACGAATAGAGCTTTTGGAGCAAGTCTTATGATTTCAGAATCGTTACCGAATTTCAGGCGAAATTTTGGCAATTTGTTGTTTCAGTCGGTCCCAAAAGAGAAAAATGTGAAATATTGGTGTCGACAAATGTATCCAAGAATTAATATAGAAGTAGCAGTCCACATTTTTTATATTTTTTATGAACGCGAACAAACCGAAATCATCGTTCTGGTACAAACCATACTTTCCCCGTCGAAAAAACAGGGAAATGAAACAAGTCTGGAAAAAAAATCCGGAGTCCTCTCTGAAAAGGAGAAAGTGGAGTATATCTTGTGGTGAATCACATGTGTCTGCTCTTCTCCACCAAGGAGAAAGCTAAGGAAGTGAGGGAGAAAGAAGCGGAATCTTGATGGCAATCATCTTTTGGCGAACGGAAAAAAGAGGAGATTGCGTTTGCCAACTTTGAAGGGAGAGGGAGCCTTAAACGAGATGGCGGTGAAAGTGGGAGAAGCAACAGTTGAGACAAAAAATCCATATTCAGTCTATTCCACGTGTGTGCATATATGATTGAGTAATACCTAAAGAGACACTGTTAAACATGGTTTCCCACAAAAAACTTATATATAAAAAATGATCAATACAGAAGGAATCAAAGACTCGAAGCAAAAAAAAGAGAAAGTTGTTAAACTTGTTGCTCCGCTGAGACAGAGCGGAAAAGTTATTAAAACTAAGATTTGTGAAATTATTAAGCTCATTTTTAATCTCACAAAAAGTTGGTTCGCATACAAGACATTTTGGAGAAAGCAAATCGTGAATATACCATATCGGTGAAAGCTCCTCCCAAGATGTTTCCACATCAGAAAATCAGGATCGATATCCACTCTGATTAAAATGAGAAATGTCATGCTCTCTTGTGAAAGTCTTTGGATGTGGAGACTGTGGGTGAGAGTGAAAGTTTGTTAATAGCTTTTTCGTCTTACGTGTTTTTTTTCATGGAATATTTTGTAACAGAATTTGTTGTTTACCCCGTTTTTCAAAAAAAAATATATATATAACTCAAATAGCTCGCGACTTTCACTGTCGACTTTCACTCTGCTTGATGTGAGGCAAGGAGAGTTTTTGACTGACATATATTTCTCTTGTAAAGTTTACAAAATCACGACACACGTCATCACGCATGTCATGGAGAAATGTCGGAGGAAACTGTTTCAAAAGACCAGGACAGGTTGTCGCTCAGATTTCGCTTTCACCTCAAAGAGAAATCTGTATAAAGGGACACAATGGGGAAAGCGAGCTGAAAGAATCTAGAACCTTTGCGTAACTCATCATTTGATGAAGAGAGAGATGTGCATGTTACAATTTTCACTTTGTGTTTCATTCCCCGTCATGCACACCTTGTAACCTGGAAAAAGGGATCGAGTTAGGGAAAACACGGAAGTTCGATTTGACAATTTTTTCAACTCTCCCAATTTGCGTCATCAAAATTTCATCGATACAGGAGTGAAAGTGTGATGACATTTCCTAATTTACATATCAACGCCCGGTTTGAATTGCGTCAATTGATGAATGCGTCAGTCACATTTTCGTTTAATCTTTTCAATTGTGTCTCTTTGAAGTATTTTATGTCTAATAAAAAAATAGGTAAAGCACATTTTTCATTCCTTTCATTTTTCTGTTACTATCCATGATTTCATGAGCTTTCACATGTTCATTTAAAGTTTTTTGTAAAACCAAAAAAGTGAAAGTCACTATCATGCGCTTTCCTCTTCCAGAGATTAAGCATCGATTTTGTGGTTTAATAAAAGTCAAATTAGGTCATAATAATAATTTTCGCCAGACTTTTATTAGATGAAATCCCTCACGATTTTGAACAAAAATTGTACAGTCAAATTCCTCTATAATGGTAATCATCTTTCGTAATATGAACTATAACAAATTCCAGTTTCTTTCTCTATCATTTTTCCGGGAAACACGATTATCTCAAAATTCTCAAAACAAGACTCGAGATTATGTGACATTTTCATCATTTTCTACCCATATTTACCCATGCTTATTCCGTATTAACATTTCTCTCGAAGAGTGAAAGCAAGAGTGAAACCTAATGAGGAAATCTTTTTTTTAAAAGAGTAGAGACCCTTGAAGAGAAAAGTCATCTTTTTTTGGAGAAAAATTTAGAGCTCAGAGGTGGAGAGGATTTTATCGAAAATAAATAAAGCATACATTCGATATCGTGGTGAAAGTCGACAAGATTTGATGTAGGTAGACAGACAGAGTCAAGCTAATTATCTCAGGAAATTCAGAGAAAAATTGTATTTCGCTGTTTATTACCTGGAAACTCCTCTCACTGTCTCCTTTTGGAGTGTGGATGTCGCTCTTACGAAAAGAGAAAGTTCGATCAAGAGTTCAATAGTATATGCATAAAAAATGCAAACCTTGTGGTCTAGACGAGCATGCTTTCATCTATGAAAAAATACAAGTTTTCACCGGAAATTCCAAAGTTGACAGTTTCAAATACGGAGAAAGTTGTGTACAAGAGTGCTTCACAACTTTCACCAGACATTTTTCCAAGTATAATTGTGTTTATGTGTGTTAAATCATAAAGTGTGCTTGAACTAATAAAAATCAATAGAAAAAGAAATAGTAACCAAAAATTTAGGAGTAATGTGAAGGCACTTGTGTGAGTCTCACTGCAAAGAGTAGGTATGGGGATGCCGGGACGTGCCTCCCCTTGTGAGATACCTCGGGTTGTATCCCCCGACCATTCCGTAGCCTCCTTTCGACAACTGTGACAGCCTCCGAATCTCCGCTCGAGAAGGACCTGGACCACCACCCTTCAAAAACACAAAAACACAATGCCGTTTACGAAGAGAAAGTCGATATCACAACGGAAATGAGCGTGAGTGAGTCTGCTAATATTTTTGCATGTTTCACACACAATGATCCAGCCTGTCTATTATATAATAATAATATCGTGAAGCTCGTGTCTTTTGGAAAGCTCTGCTACAAACAAAATTATCTCTCTCTTTCACTAATGTCATCCGAAAATCCTTTGACCAAAAGAGAAAGTCTCGGAGCTGGTTGTATCTGGCTCCGCAAACATTTTGCGAGCAATAAAGGCAGAAATGGTTATTTTCCCAAAGTTTTCCTGAAGTCTTTCCACATATCCACTTTCTCTTGGTGAAAGTTAGTGAGAGTATAATGAGGGAGTGATTTTGCGGGTGGGAATAATAATCTGTGTGTTTTCCCTTGTTAGAGAGTTTCAATGTGGTTCGCTTTCACTCTAAAAATCTCTTTGACTTTCTCCATAAGGCTTCCATGATTATTAGGGTATAACTCTTATCGCTTTTTTCTCCATTATCCAATAAATGAGTTGCATGTAATCACACTGTCTCACTTTCTCTCTCAGCTTAAATCTTTTCCCGATATTATTTCACAGTAAAGCCCCGCGTCATGTTGACATTGCAAAAAAAACGTACTTTCTCCACATATTTTAAGCTTGACTTTCTCCCACATTCTGAATGAGAGTACAAGTGGTAATATTTGAAGAGAATAAAGATGATAATGAGGATTTTACTTGGGGAGCCTCGTCCATAAAAGAGTCACTGCTTTCTCCGTGGAGAAAGTTTACTTTTCTCATCATCATCATAAAATGTGTATTTCCTTTATCCTTATGTAAACGTGGGGGAAATATATAGAAAAAAATGGAGTCAAACTTTGTTTGACTTACGGTATACATTTACTTTCACCCTGGATCCATAATTGAGTGTGATTTCTCCCTTTTTTCCGCCACCAAACCATTTTTCGAAGAGAAAGTTGATGATGAGCATTTGCATAATATTATGCCATCCATTTGAGACTTGCAAATTTTGTCGGGGAGAAAGCATGGGAAATAAATTGAGGGAAAATTTGCGCATATTTGATTGCATTATTACATATTTGCATATTTGACTTCATAATGGATTAGAGCCAAGATTCGATCGTTTTTTTTAGCAAACAAAAAACAATTCCTATAAAACACAAAAATTACGTTATTATTACCCGCTTTCCCCATAAAATGCCTGTTGTATAAATAAAACTAGAAAAAATGACAATTTGATAATGACACTTATTGTCTACTTTCTCCCACTTTCTTTATCACCCACATTTGCGCCACAATGATCAGTTTATCGAGGACACGTCTTTTATCATTTCAATATCTGGAAAAAATGACAATTTGATAATGACACTTATTGTCTACTTTCTCCCACTTTCTTTATCACCCACATTTGCGCCACAATGATCAGTTTATCGAGGACACGTCTTTTATCATTTCAATATATCACCAGACACACGTGTGTCCGTCACAGAGAAATCCTCCTTTCTCTCTTAGAGAAAGCCATTAGCGACAGAGTGTTCCTCAAAAGAGAGAAAAGTGATATAATTTTTATCATGTGTGGATGTATGTACACTCTTGTTTTTTTTTATCAGCAAAGTGCACACACGTTGTCGCTTTTTTTCGCAAATACTTTCACACACTTTCTCTATTTGAGGGTGTGTGTGTTTACACAGCCTTTAGAAGGAAACAGGTCGAAACGTGTTGCTTTCTATGACGGTGAAAGTACATGTCTTCCCAAGCGGTTGACACCTTTCTCTGTCTCCCTCTGGGTTTTTGTTAGACAACATGGAGAAAACAGACATGCCGTTTATACATGCTTTCTCCGTGTAACAAAAGGGTATCGCGTCAAATGGCTCACTTTAGGGAGCTCATAAACTGAAGAGGGCATGTAGTTTCTCGTCTTCGAATAAGTGTTGAGAGTGTGTGTGACTAAATGAAAATTACTTTGAAAAAAAGTAGACGTGTACTCCAGCTTACATCAATAATTCTCTGGAGAAGCTTATTTTTTTTGTGAGAAACACACTCCCGGAGAAAATGGGTAATAATGCAATATATCAAATCGATCTCGTTTTTTTCACACTTGAAATACATTTACGTCCTCTTTTGTACATGTGGAAAAATGCAACTTTCTCTGTGGGAGAAAGTCGTAAAAAAGGTAATTGAATCGAGTTTCAGTCAGAAAGAGAGCGGAAACGGTGAGTTTGAGGTGTACTTGCGCCCACAAAAAAAAATTGGAGAAAGTATCGAGTTTGATAAGTGGAAAGCTTTCTCTACGGGAGAAAGCGGTAATGCTATTTGAGAATTGATACGCTCACAATAAGGGAATCAGTGAAGATAATATGATTATTTGGATTTAGCTCGAAACTAATCCTTTTTAAAGCGTGCTTTCCCTTCCACTTTCTCCGAGAGTGGGAGGAAGTTGTAGTAAAAATGTTGAGAACGTACAAATGCGGCTGTTTGTGAAAGGTTTTGTAGTCTTAATTACACTTGGTTTTACTTCTCAAATACATTGTAGATTTATGGGAGA
>JAHZMW010001017.1:0-12199 GCA_027743745.1 Alloscopus bannaensis | reverse complement strand
CCTGTCAACATAAGGATAGGTGATGCTTTAATTTTGTGGAAAGTTTCAGCTCATTTTAATTATTCATTTTTGAGCAATTATTGTATGAACTGTAAATTTTTTTCAAAATTTTCAAAAGGCATTTTGTGGTCTTTGAAAAATGCTGAATCTCATTCAGCAAAAATTTTTCAAAAATAAAATTGACGATTTTTCGTCCGGTGAAACTCAAAAAAGATGCTCTGATGGTTTTACTAATTTTAAGATTTTTTTTCATTAAACTGTGATATTCATAGTGGCTGTGGCTGTGAATGCATCAGTTTTCCAAGGCAAGTTTTTACCACGAAGTGTGAGGATTGTTCAAAGTGTTTTAGCAAATTGCGCAGTATGCCTTGTACTACGAACGATATTATGCATTTCGCAGACCATTTATGCATTATACACGTTCTGGTTCCTAATTCAAGAGTGAAATGTAAATAATTAAATTCTCATTAGCTTTCACTGTGTTTCTCGGTAATTTTTGCTTTATACAACTTTGTTAATCTATTTGTTGAAGAGAAGTCTAAAGTAGACTATTTTGTAGCTCTGTTAGGACCATGCATGATAACTTTAATACAAATATAACCTGTGTTCAACATTCAAGTGCTTTCAAAATCATAACAAAGACGTACATGAACATAGAAGTGTTTTCGTGGTGTGCTATTAAGTGTTAAGTACGTTTCTCGTTACCTTTCCGAATAACGATGAGAAAGATTCTTTATGGCGAAGAGTTTGCTGACAAAAGAAAGAGCCTTACATGGTTTCAACATAGTTGAACATAGTGATATGACGTTTGACCTTGCAGTACGTTATTGATATGATAGCCAATTTTTTTTCCTTTCTTGAACTTGGAAAAATACTATGTTGATACTCAGCAAAATAGGATAAGTATGTTTGATTTTTTATTTCATTTACGATGAATGTTTGCTCGTATTTACTCAGAAAATGGTAGCAGAGATATTTTTTAGATATTCAACGCAACTTACATTTGGAACCAGGTGTGTGCTTCTGAACTTCGCATGTGTGCATGATGTACAAGACACCCCGCTCATGATGTACTACTGTTGAAGAACGTCTAAATATCTATTTTCTCGTAAATCGACTTTTTGCTTTGAGCAATTCACCGGAAAATAGAATTTTTGTTATCTGATTTTCCCATACTAAATTCGCTCTTATTAAAGTGTGACTAAACACGCAAGCAAGCTGTACGATTACAAGTTGTCCACAACACGAACGCTGTTAAATCAACAAGTTTATTGAAAATGGGACAACCATTTCCCATTTGTCGCCTTCACCTTGTCAGTAAAAATCAACAGGAGGAAATCGTGGTGTTCCTGGCTTCCAGAAAAAGTATTACTCCGACCTTCACATCCACTGAATATAAAAATCGTTGACTCAAAATAACTTGTTTAAATTATTCTGTCTAACACATAACGCACATGTGTACCATTCAAACGTGCATTTTCTTCTAATGTTCAAATTCCTAGGCACCACCTACGGGTTACACGCTACAAAGGGTGAGAGAAAGTGAAAGCAGACGGAGTATGTAAATGGAAAAACAAGCTATTATTCCTAAAACTTGCCATAACCTGGAAGTACCACAAAAACCCCATATTTTCACCGAAACCATTGCCGTTGAGCCTTTTGTAACTCTTGTTATTACTGAGCAAGAGTGAATGAGTGAAGCAAAAAAATGCTTCCCTTTTTATGACAATGGCAGACACTGCCATCACTGCTCCCATCATCATCACACTAAGATCACATCATACAAGGTCTTTTCATAACTGCTTCAATTTAAACACACACACAAACGACTATCTCNTCATCACACTAAGATCACATCATACAAGGTCTTTTCATAACTGCTTCAATTTAAACACACACACAAACGACTATCTCGTGTATGGGTGGTTTTGACGGTTCCAAATCCAGTGCACCGTAATATACTGTATTTGGTATCTTAATAATAATCTTCATCAACATAATACACCTCCATATTTACTATCCTATTCACTTCTGCTCTTCTAGTCGCTTCATTCTGCATTTACGTTCCACCTGGGGTGACATTCTCATAAGCATTTTAGTTGCATGCAGAAAACGATGAGAAGGAAATAAAGTTGAGGATTATGCTGGCGTGTGAGTGCGAACTATTAGAAATGACTATGTGAATTTGCCTCTGCTGGGAACGTGTGTGTAAGCTCTTTATTTCGACATTTTCGAATGCAAGGCACTTTGTAGAAAAGTTTTTAAAGCAATGGGACCTGTGCTGAAGTAACATGTCTGCCGAATGAAGGATATTTTTCAACAAGAAGCACAACCGTCGCGGCAGAGCTGCCACTTAAAGGTCATGTCGCTTTAAAATAAAATGACGAAATGATTCTAAACAATGGTGATGTAAACGACTTCAGTGCTGGCGGTAAATTGGACTGGGACTTAACGCTCTAAAAGTTTAACGCTTTGATACGACGTTTTCGTGTCCTCGACTGAAAACAAGACATGAGCAAGACCAGTGTAGAAACGTTAAACGTTGTTGTCTGAAAAGTTGTGGTGAAACTGGAAGTGAATTGAATGGAAATGGATTAATCGACAACTCGAGTGAAAGTCAATTCGCAAAAATTGTGTAACAACGAACTTATAGTTAGACACAGACAAGGTTGCTCACCGCGACATTCACATTTTCAGTAGTTGTAAATCAAAAGTGACAATAGAGCATTCACTGCTTTCACCTGCGCGATACATGTAGTTTGTTCAATTTTCAGAGTTCTCTTTGTGTGGTGAATAGATGTAGGAAGTATATAAGTCTATTGTGTGGTGCGTATATGGACTTTCGTGTCTCGAAGACGTTGATGAGGACGACTAAAGATGCAATGTTTTATTAAATAATGCAAATCTCATTTTGAAAACAACAAACGCATCGAGTGACATGATACCTAGCTATACGTTCTCATATTGAATGAGAGAGTGACATGAGGAGTGAAAAGTAATTTTGTCCATTGGGTCTTTGCAGAAAAGTACATCCTATTGAATCACCTGAGCTTTTGTTCGGCTCACTACAAACTACAACATTATACCCACATGATGACCTCTATAAGTTTGTATTGAAAAGCTTTTCAGCAATATATTATACGACATACATAATAAGAAGAGTACGCTCATAATTATTTTAATAATCATAACTCACACACACAATAAAGAGGCTGAGGCTGTACTCGAGACAACAGTCAGTAATTCTGTACATGTGTCCCAAATGATGGCACATTAAATTTTCCTAGTCTACTGAATACTAAATAAGTTTCCGTCCAGAATGATAATTACGTGGATGATCTCATCCGGAGCATAAAGAGCGAGCTAGGCCAGAAGCTTTGAAATCGGTGTACTCAAAACATCCTTCCTTCTCATACCATGGCCATGACACATGGCGGGCACAAAAGTGAGTGCTAAAAAGTTTACAAAACAGCACACTCTCCCATTTCCCATATATTTCAAGCAGAAGAGCAAGCTGCTTCTCTTAAGATAGAGAACATTAAATGGATTGGCGAAGTCGAGTGGAGAGGATCATAAAACACAAGTCACCAAAACTTTAACATACTCGACGGAACAATGCACTCTGCTCCCATATTCATAATAGTTTTTTTTATATATTGCATCAGCATGTCCTGCGGGAATTTTCACAAATGTTTCACAATACACCAATGAAGATATGCGTTTCTCTCGGTGAAAGCCATACTCAAAAATAGAAAGGAACAGAGAATCGTCCGCTTCATAATGCGATGAGAATACGAGCTGGTTTTTGCGTTTCAATTTTTTTCTATGTATTATATATCATGCGTAAATAAAGAAGAATGATTATAGGGCAAAAATGATACGACGTACTGAGAGGAAACAAGAAAAAAAGTAGAGGAATCTTATATACTCCATGACTTTAAGGTCTTTTTAAGTCTTTATTCTCAGGAAGGTGTAGTTTTGTACTTTGCACTTTAAAATGCACCTACGCCGTTGCTTGAGGATGAGATCTTGAGGCGAAACGTGTGTAGATAAAAGTTGTCTGTCTTTAGCGACAGCAAAGAAGGGAAAGTCGATTTAAGCACTATTAATTCTTAATATTCACCTGACTGACCTAATACTTTGATGAAAACTTTCTCAGACTTTTTATGGAGATCGAAACAAGACAATCTGAAATGAACTCATTTACTTGCGAGAGAGGCACATATATATCCGTGGGAGTACGTGTACGGGTAGCACTTAAATCATTAGCTCAGCTCATCCCCATTTTTTATGAAGACAAAACACAATGGATTACGCACAACGAGCCAGCAGAGCGGAGAAATATAGAGCAGAGAGAATAGCACTGCTAATGGGGTTCTCGCTCTCCAATTTTTCACACAAAAGGAGCGAAAGAAAGAGAAAAAAGAAAGCAGGAAGAAAAAACTTAATCATTTTTCATGGGAGAGTTAAAGGGATGATACAGCCTGCGAGTTGCCATTCACTTTCACTTCTACCTACTTCGATAATGGTTTGCGTGAAGACCTGAAGATTCACTTGGGAGATGGAGTGAGCAATGTTAATCACGAGAATATATAGATCCTACGTTGGGTGAAAGCGCAAGGGGAATGTTGAAGGAAACTATTTACGTGCAATCATACCAGAGCTCTTACATTCAAACGCAGACATTACAAAAGCATCCTCCTACACAATAGAGCACTCGGATTTCTGAAGCTGCATCTAGAAAGTATTCAAGATGTTGCTGTCCAAAGATATACTTAGGAAGAGGTTAGTATAGTAAAACATTAATATTATGCAAGTGTATAATTTATCAGACCAAAAAATAAGACCATAAGACCTGATAAGACCAGAGTTTGTTGGTTCCAACTGGTCCGAAGCTAACAATGATTGTTATATCCTATGTAATTCTCGTGATGTTATTAATCAACAAAAGGTTTTCCAAGAAACTGGAACTGCTTCGGTGCTTGTATCGCTGGAAAAATGTTTTCTTACATATAGTATGAGGATTTTATCTTTTAGAAGTTTGTAACTGTCAGGAGGAAATTGACGTATTAATTTTCATGTCAGACAAGATTCAAACGTCTGTTTATTCTGAAAAATACGAACAGTTTGTAAATATGTGAATACAAATGTTCTACTTAGCTTTAGCACTGCCACGTGCAAGAAAATGTAGAGCAAAAGTCAACAAAACAATATCATGCAACACATACATCCAATTCAATTAAGCAAATGGGCACTGTCTACTGGGCGAGCCAGTTTTCAAGAATCTCCAAATCCTGGCATTGTTGTTGTGGTATAAAAAATGGGTGTTTTCAGTTTCACTGTTTTACACCGTATTGCACATACGGAGGCTGTGAATTGTTTGCTTTATAGCCACCATTTGCCCGACGACACCAACACCAATTTATGAGATTGACAATGCCCATTATTATCCAAGAGTACTGCGGCGCGTGTAAACGCTTCACTACTTGTTTCTTCCGCAGTTTTTGGGCGATTCTGTGTGTAGGGATCCCCACACTTAAAGAGAACAAATGGTTGGCTGTCAGTCTTTGTGCTGTAAACACAATAAAGGTTGATACAAAATGAGATTTTCGGAGAATCAAATCAAAGCTCGTGATATCATGTACTTGAATGCTAGCATGTGCACACGAAAACAACAAAGCAGCTTTCTTCCCAGAGTAAATCACACTGCCGTTGCTTCAAACTTGTGTTTGAAATAAGTTGTGCTGAGTCTGGAAAATAAATCATTTTTACAGACGGATCGAAGAACTGTGTTTTTCGTATGGAAATCAGAACTGTCAAGCAATGCAACACCGTAATTTAATAGTGACCATCTGTACATCTGTGGGAGACGTAAAAGGTGGGGTAACTCTTGAATTGCGATTTTTTTTGGAAATGCAGAATGCCTTCCAGTTCGGCAATATCTGCAAAATTGAGTTGTCCACTTTTTTCATCACAACCGGTTCTAATTCAAGGAGAATGGTTACGCAAGGAGCACATTTTCAGACAACCTTTTTAAAGTCAACAAATGCACCATATCCGCTGCTGCATGGAATCGAATCAGGAGATAAAGTATAGATTGAATTGCCAGCAGTTTCACTGTCTCCACTATTTATTCCCCAATAAAAGATTAGCTCTCAAAGTTGGCAGAGATTTGTCGATATTTCTTCCATTGTTAGATCTTTGGCGTGTGTGTGGCTGCGCTCTCAAACCTTATTATGGGTTTGGCTTTTCCATCATTCGTGCAAGGTCACCCATAAAAGTTACTGTTTTCAGCATCCAGACCACTGGTGAGAATTCTGGGTGAAACGCACACTGGATATTTCTTATTCCTTCGATATGGATTTTCTCAAACTTCTCCACCTTTGTTGCTATCCTTCTCATCAACATCTCTGATGTACAAGTGCAGCCACTTTTTGTGTTCGCTGACTCGTCTTTAGAACTCATTAATCTTCTTTCCTTCCTTCAGAGTAATAGTGTGTTTCTACAACCAGTTTTTCCTTGTTCTCCTTCCGCCTTATAACTTTCTTCGAGTGTTTTGTAGTCACAAACAAAAGCAGGGAAGAGCGTGCCGAAAGTGGCTGGAGAACGTAGGTGGGAATGGGTTATGGTTACAACATGATCTTTTTGTCATTGATGATGGAGTGTGGAAGTGTTGTTGAATGCAAAAAGTAGGTAATATATCAAACGCCGTGTTGTGTGGTAGGACCACACAGACACAGTCATTAGTTAGAGCTTACTTTGCACATAAACCAAAAAACCGTGGTAAGGCAGCAATGAACAAACCAAAAAATAAGTCGCTTTCCCTCTTTCTTCTATGGCTTTTAGAAAGCAGGAAATAAGTCGTACTTGATAATATACTGGGCCACGATTGTGTCCGTAATAAGTTTTCCTGGAAAAAAATATCAACTTCAATTTAATGATGAAAGGAATGTACAGTTCAGTTGCTATTTCATGATTTCATGTATCAACCGCGTTGACAGGCATATACACATTATATGTATTTTGATACTGAGTGAAACAACTTCGATTTTCAGGTTTTTTCATGGTTGCCATTTTTGTATTTGATCAGAGCACTTGCCCAATTTGATTTGTTCGTTATCTATTTTCGACGCTTTCATCTCCAGTTACCATTTTAGCTGAGAAATGCGCACTTTTCCAGAACTATCTGTCGATTTCTTGGTTCTTCTGCGGTTGAATGGGAAAACAAATTTGATATTTTTCAATTTTTTTATTTATTTTAATTGAATATGTTTTCTGCAGAAAACGCAACCCGGTACTGCATGGAAGGAGGGCTATGGACAAAATCAGATTACAGCGAGTGTCGTCCCATCAATGAAACGGTCTCGTCTCCAGGTTCTTTGTACATGACGACAGGCGTTTACTTTGTTGGATACTGTGTGTCCTTATGCGCCCTGGTGGTCGCTATTGTCATCTTCTTGGCTTTCAAGTGAGTTTACGTATCTTATTTATAATCATAATTGTGTCAATACCTCATTCCAATTTCAGTGAACACAAGCAAATCATTTAAATACGTATGCAGACCAAAAAAACCGGTCAAATTCTTTAATTTTTACTACAATAAAGTCCATCTTAAGTCAGTAATGAAGTAAAGCAATGGTATTGGTTGTGCAAACCATGTTTTTTAAACCTATGCAAATGCATTATGCGGTTTAAATGGGAGCAATTTCATTTTCCTTCCACTTCAATTCCATCCCCATTTTCACGATATTGATAAATCGATCTTGTAATCTGATCTCTTATTTATAATCATAATTGTGTCAATACCTCATTCCAATTTCAGTGAACACAAGCAAATCATTTAAATACGTATGCAGACCATAAAAACCCGTCAAATTCTTTAATTTTTACTACAATAAAGTCCACCTTGACTCAGTATTGGTTGTGCAAACCATGTTTTTTTAAACCAATGCAAATGCATTATGCGGTTTAAGTGGGAGCAATTTCATTTTCCTTCCACTTCAATTCCATCCCCATTTTCACGATATTGATAAATCGATCTTGTAATCTGATCCGTCGTACGCTTCTTTTGATATTATGTATGCGAGTTTTCCAGGGTGAGTCTTTGAACCATGTTTTCACCCAACTCCCTGGTATCAATGAATATTCGTTTCGTTTAAACAAAGTGTTTTTTTCTGCTAATGTACCCAAGTGGGGCACAGGTCGGTCATATTTTATGCTTTTGTAGTGGCAGCCGTTTCGTGCTTCTGAGACTCGTATCAGAATGCTTCTCTCGCTTTCCCATTTTCCTCTTCGTTTCCTCGTCCTTTGCATACCGCTGCTCCTTTCTGGAGAAAGAGCTCAATCGTAAAACTGAGTTATGTGTGGTATTGACACGAGAGAGGGACGATAAGATCACAAAAGAAAAAACCTATCTGCCACATTAATTCACGAAGAGAAAAAACTTCGTTTTTGAACTTTCTCTCTTATTTTTTCCCCTGGAAAAATCAGAGCTTTCAAGGTCCTTTCATAAAACGCATCGGTCACGTCCTACGGGGCGCCTTGTTGAGAGGAAAGTTGTTTACGTTTGTAAAAATATCCCTTCGTTTCCCATATGGACCACCATTACTCCCAACTAACCACAAACATTGAAACACATTCTGGATAGAAAAAAGGAAAGTTGTGCCGCAAAAACTTCGTTTTTGTTGACTGCTCGATCCAAGAGCTTATGGTGACTAAGCATGTCGTCATTTTTTTCGTGGTGGCACGAGCACAAAAATGATAGATGACCCTTCAAATCCTGAACGAAGCAAAACATTTCGAGAGGAGAAAGTGGTGTGCTATGTAAAAGGGAAAGTAAACTTGGTTCTTTTTTCCTTAAGAATTTTTGCACCCCGCTTGGCTGGTGCCAAGAACAGGCAGAAATCTCTAAAGAGAGAGATCGATTGTTTGACGGGATTTTTAACTTTCTTTCTAGGGAAAAAATTGACTAATTCTAGTTCACGACCAGCATAATCTTTTACAAATGAGCGCGCTACCAATCTGCGTCAAACTATTTAACTCTAGACTTCCGGGGAAAGACTTTTTTTGTCGCTCAAATTGAGAACTAAGAAGTCAAAGTTTTCTTCGAATTCTAATTTATCAGTGTACTCGATAGATTTGTGTCAGGCGTGTTTAGCCAAACTCCTGTCGGTTGGCGACGGCGTCGCTGGTGGCTGTCTACGACCTGAATGAATGACTAATTGATCTAGATGCATAAAACTACGTCCATTCTATTATATATTCTAGGCGGACATTTGAATGTGGCTACATGTAACTTTGTTATATAAATTCATACGAAAGCATTGATTTCACGGAAGCCCAGGTGCATCGCAAGCAGGACTTTGTAGGTTTCAATTTTGACACTTCGATTCTCGCTGAAAACCGATTTTTTCATATTGATTAGACCAGACTGGGGAGGGTGCTTTGGACGTGAGTGAAGAGAAGGAATCAAATTCTGCCACTATATAAATACAATAGTAGAAGTGTGTTAGTGTGAGAAGTCTATATATGATAGAAATATTGTCAGTGTCAGTGCAATTGTCGCTCAGCCGTGAAATGATGAACAAGAAACTGCCTTTCGACGTGCAGGAAATGAGCAATTGGGGAAAAATGAATTTTTCCCTCTTTGTACTCCTCCTTTATATAGCATCTCATCAGCAAGATGAATCCAAGCAATTTCTGTCTCCTCTGCTGACTACAGCTCATCTCTGCAGAATTCATGTGAAATTCTTCAAAAATTTGTCGTCATCCCCTCATTCCCTATATGCTATGCTACTTTTTTGGATCAAATATCTGTCCTCATGTACGACCATAAGTACGTTTACACACACTTATAAATCCCTGACTTAGCAAAAAAAGGAGAGGCGAGCGAGATGATAGGGAAGCGACCATCAGATATATTTATTAGGACCATCACCATCAAAAATGATTTCATGCTTGAGAATCAGGACGATGGTGGTGGTGACGATAAGAAATCATCACAAAGCACTCCACTCACTCAGAGTAACTGCTCAAAGAAAACACATTCTCAGAAGAAAGCGAATTGCCGTATATACACTCTCCTGCAGCCAAGTTGACATGAACAAAGTGTGAGAGACGAAGACAGGCTTTCATTTTTATTACCATTTCCTTTCTATATTTTCACTTTGTTTATTGGATGTGATGGTTCGCAGGGAGCTGAGATGTCTGCGAAACACGATTCACACCCATCTGATGATCACTTATGTTTTGGCCGACACGATGTGGATCATTACCAGCTCGACGACCTTTACAGGGAGTGGAAGCAGTGGGATGGGGAACCTTGCTAGTGTCACGGACAATCAGGTAAAAACTGTTGTAGAGTCCGTTGAGTACTAAATTGTAGACGAAATGTTGAGTCTCTTTTGTGCTTCTGCCAACGGCACACAAAAATGTGAATAATGCGTCACCACATGAAAGAGTGGGATGGAGAGTTTAAGCGCTGAAAAATTTGAAATCGCGCAGTCCTCCTTCAATCTTTCTTTTTTCTTGTACAATAATGTTTATGAACCGTGACAAATTTGGCAATCTTCTCTTCAAAATCTATCAACAATGGGATGTCAAATGAACAATGCTTGCTTAATGATATACTGCAATTTTGTTGATTGTAAATGGCTGGAATATTGTAACTACAGACAATGGGAGGTTCGAGCAATTCACCTGGAGGTCAAAGCAATCAGGTTCCGTGTGTCACATAGCTATATTTTCCACTCAACGAGTGATGATAAGACTCAAGCAAGATGGAAACTCATACAGATCTTATGAAATTTTAGGTCTGTACTTGTATGTTCTCGTGGTGCAAACATTTGTCGCAGAAAACATCAAACTACGGGTGTATGCCAGTATTGGATGGGGTATGTCTCTTTGTATTTACAGCTCTATAGTAAAATGATTTTACATATATTGGAATAAGCTTAAAAGATCACTTCGAATCCTGCTTTTCTTATATTGTCTGAGATTGTATGCATATACTGTTATGTAATTATATCATGTTGTTCCTTTAGGCGTGCCACTGGTGGTTGTTATTGCATGGTCAATTGCAAAATGGATAACACAATCGGATTCCGTAGGTCTGCAGGTAAGTGGTTGGATAATATTTTGTCTCCTTTACAATGACGTGTGTCCTTGACGTGTAAGAACAAAAGGCAAAGCCTCACTGGAAGTCAGTCATTTCATCTCCTCACGTGTAGGGTATGGTGTTTAACTGTACAGCAGTCACGCAAATACGCAACTGCTATCCCACCTGCCCTTTCGGAAACATACACTAACATCATCCTTCCAGTTTTACATCGACTGAGCTGGGAATCGAACCTGAGGTTTTAGAGAGCAATGTGAGAACGTTGCCGCTAAAGACCACCAAGAACGATATACGTGAAGCTTCGAATTTAGCAGGGTTACTCTCTAGCAGCTTGCCTTTTTCATCCAAGCAGGGTTTAGGTCATTTTTATTCTTTGCAAAGGAAATTCTAAAGCTTGTTTGTGAGAAGGAGATATTATGAGCTTGACTTCAACAAGTAGGATTGAGCCTCATGTTTGAAATACTAGCCTTTTATTACAGACTAGAGGCCATAAAATCTCGCATTCGCGAGCTATCAGTGGAGAATCACTGCTCCCACCGGCACTTAGGCCATGCCCACGTCGGGGTTCAGTAGCAACGCTTAAGCCCTGCCCACATGGGGGTTCAGTAGCAACGCTTAGGCCCTGCCCACGTCGGAGTGCAGTAGCAACGCTTAGGCCCTGCTCACCACACCGGGGGTACAGTAGCGGCGCTTATGCTCTAGTTGAGAACACGATTTCCCGCTCGAGAGCACAAAAAGTAAACAGATGCGAGCAGACAAATTGCGATGTTCGTTGTATATGGAGATTTAACATTGCTTTAAAAAAGGGCTTTTTCGACGTTGCATGGGCGATGAGCAACAAACCCTCCAGCAAATCTTTGAAGAATTTTCTTGGAAACCGGACAACCCTTATAGATCTTGTAAATGCGCAAATGTATTCAATACGTGTATTGACATGCTTTTGTGCAAACAATACACTGTGAAGGCTCTTGGGAGTTAAAATTCTTCAACTGTCATTTGTAATGTGAAGCTATGCATAAAGGTCAAAGGTTGCTGCGGGGGTGTGATTTGCGGCCATGGGCGTTGCCATGATTTATCAATTTT